>JAGFPH010002035.1:99732-112341 GCA_018207615.1 Philaenus spumarius
TGCCGAAAAAAAGGTTGTCGGAAAAATAGTGCATGATCGCGCCGCGAGGTAGCGCTAGAGAGAAATCATTGGTAGCATTGGTGCTTCACACCGCTTCCGCCATTTCCCCAATAGATAGCGCCACCATCGTCGAATTTCCAGTGGATTAAAATATTGCATTGGATCGGAGTTGTATTAGGTTATCCAAATACAATGGTAAAAGCTAGAAATACAAAAATAATTGCTTTAACGTTTGAAATCAGCTGTTAATAGAAATATTGAAACAAACAGCTATATTACCTGTTATTTTATTTTATTAGTTGCTATAGTAATGAATGTAAATACATTCAACTAACATGTCTGTGTTAGTTCATCAATCTAGGCGTAACCCAAAATTATTTTGAGTTTTTAATTTTATTTATGTATTTTTCCTATATTTTCATAGATATTCTGTTATTCGGGGAGGAGATCCATCCAACAAATCAAAGATTATAAAAATTGGTTCAGCCGTTCTTGATTTATAAGTGGCGTAACAAACCCGACTTTCTTTAATATACATATAGATATTAATCCGGAGGTTCACTCATAGCCCTATAACAGATAACACAGCTGGATTCATCATGCTAGAGCAAAGCTTAGCAATGTTTGTTTACATTCATTACTATAGCAACCAACGTAGCAAATTTAGAATCACTTTATTATTATTCACAACCAACAGTTTTTTTAGGTTAAGTTAACAACAACAAAAATAATAATAAAGAAATAATCTAATAAAATTCTTACTGTATTAAATTACAGTAAGAATTACATTAAATCTGTTGTTATATATTAAAAAAAAACTAACATCATTTTATTTTAGGCCTAGCTGATACCCGTGCTTCGCTACTGGGAGTTTGTTTGTTGCATCACCATGATTCATAATTAATTAATTGTCATATTTTTCTCTCATTTTCTTTAGTCTATTATTTTATGAAAGTGAATTCTAACATTTATATTCAATTACTTTGGTATTTATTGTTCACTGACTGCCCGTCAATCGTCTTTGTCGCGGTATGTATGCTAAATAAATTAAATAAATAAAAAATTCAGAATGAAGATAGTCTTCTTTTCAACCGCTAAATCTACAGACTGGTAAATCACAATCTTAGCTGAATGTTTGCAGATCGCCCAGATACGTCTTTAATACGCGAATGAATAGATCGGGATGGTTTTGATCATATTACGTCAAAAATATTTTCTTAAAATTAATAAGTAATAAATTTCAGGTCTTTAGCTTTAAGGAAAGTATGAATACCAGTTAGTATTGATTGTTTTTAGGGTTTGTTATTACATTTTCAACCCTTAGTAGCACGTAACGAAATGTACAACTGGTTCACTTTTTATGTGTATCGTGTAAGAAATAAATGTACAAAATTTTAGCTTTCCAGTTTTAAGGAATGTATAAATATTAATATTTATTGTTTTTAGGGGTTGTTAATACATGTTCACTCCTGGCAGCACGTAAGAAAACGTAAAACTCATTTATTTTTCATGTGTGTTTTGTAAGAAATATGTGTAAAAAATGTCAGCTTTAATGAAAGTAAACAAAACAACATATATTGTTTTAGGGGATGTTTCAACCCTTAAAGGGCAAATATTTTAAAATCATCTTAGTGCACCTCTAACGCCTATGAGCAATATGCGAATGAAATATTTCACATTCCTTAGCGGTATTAAATTAATATTTATAGTTATAGGGGTTATTACTAAATGTTCTTCCCTTAGCGGAACGTGATAAAATGTAAAACTGGTTTATTTTTTATATGTATCTTGTAAGAAATAAATGTACTAAATTTCAGTTTTCTTGCTTTAAGTAAAGTACAAGAAACAACGTTTATTGTTTTAAGGGTTGTTTCAACCCTTAAAGGTCAACGATCTTAGTTCTTATTTTTAATTTGTAATAAATTACCTGCTTACACGCTTCCTCAGCAAGGGTTAAATTAACTAAATTACAAGTGAAATAACATGGACCAAGACCGGGATTTAAACCCAAAGGTCCTGGGTTCAAATCCCGGTCTTGGTTCATGTTCTTTCACTTGTAATTTAGATATCTTAGTTCGCCTCTAGCCCCTATTGAGCAATACGAGTACCAAATTTCACGTTCCTAAGCGGTATTCAATTAATAATTATAATTTCAGGGGTTGTTACTACATGTTCACCCCTTAGCAGAACGTGACAAAATGTAAAACTGGCTAACCTATCGTGTAAGAAATAAACGTACCAAATTTTAGTTTTCTAGCTTTAAGGAAATTTTAAATTGTAACATACAATCATTACTTTTTTAGGGGTTGTTTCAACCCTTAAAGGCAAACTATTTTAAAATCCTTACTTTTTGGGCCTTTAGCTCTTATGACAAATACGTGTATCAAATTTCACGTTTCTAGGAGGTAAGGTTTTTGATATATATAACAAACAATACTTATGGTTTTAGGGGTTTTTTCAACCCTTAAAGGTCAAATATGTTAAAATTCTTTCTTGTTGCGCCTCTAGTGCCTATGAGCAATATGTGTATCAAATTTCAAGTTCCTAGGTGGTAAGGTTTTTGAGATATACAACACACAATATTTATTGTTTTAGGGGTTGTTTCAACCCTTACAGGACAAATATTTTAAAATCATTTCTTAGTTTGCCTCTTGCCCCTATGGCAAATACATGTACCAAATTTCACGTTCATAGGAGGTAAGGTTTTTGAGATTTTTGAGATATATAACAAACAATATATATTGTTTTAGGGGTTGTTTCAACCCTTACATGCCAAACATTTTAAAATCATTTCTTTGTTTGCTTCTAGTTCTAGTTAGTTGCTTATGAGCAATATGTGTACCCAATTTCAAGTTCCTAGGTGGTATGGTTTTTGAGAAACTGTGATAAGTAAAAACTACCCCTAAACCCCAAAAACTATGCCTAGAAATATGAATTACAAAATGAAATTTCTTTAGTTTTTTCTATTTACATCACAAAGTATACACATGCCATATTTCATCTCTCTAGTTTCATGGGAAGTGGGAGAATTAGTGAGTGAGGGCTTTGCCTTATATATATATAGATTACAATGAACCAAAAGACGTTTATTTGCAACCACTTTGGACAATTTAGAATCAATTAATTATTCTTCACGAATAATAGTTTTTTTAGATTAGGTAAAAGCAAACAAAAGTCTTAATGTGTTATACGTCAAAAATCTGGTGTTGCAAATTATATTGTTTCCTTTATTGGGTAATATCAATGTTTGTTTTAAATGTTGATTATTGATTGTTTAAATTGGTTGGTGAGCTAAGCGAGCACGTGAGGAGCCCCTAATCTAAATACAAAATAAACTTAGTTCTTATTGCTTTGAGTTTGTCTTAAATAAAGCAGCTTAAAAAATAAAACATCACATTGTTGGTTTTAAATATTTAGAGGAAATGCTCGAGTAAAGTGTAGCTGTTTTCTGCCTCGTAAGTCTTCTTATAAAATGCAAATTTTCAGTTTCCAAGACTTTGCAGTTTAAGAGGCGATTGCATTGAAACAGTGCCTTATAAATGAAATCTTTGCTATCTCCTACGGTTACTTTAAATTTCATGCAATAACTAGAACAAACTGAATTAAAATTCACTGCGATAACAGCCTTCCATTAATAACACGTATCACTGTATACTTATAAAAGCCAAATACCATTGACTCATTGACTCATCACAGTTTCACCAAAACCACGAGGCCTACAAACATGAAATTTGGTACTAATACTCTTTATAGGCTCTAGACGCGCACTAAGAAAGGGTTTCCGAAAATTCGAAATTTCAGGGGGGGTTTTGTGGGGTAAAATTTACTAAATCACGATTTATCAAAACCTACCTAACGGATTAGAATGAAATTTGGTATGTAGCTCCTAGGGCCATGGATGCTCGCTAAGAAAGGGATAAAAAAATTCGAAATTTTATGGGGTTTTAGGGGTCAAAGTTGTTAAAAAACGATTTCTTCAAAACTACAGAACGGATTGGAATGCAATTTGGTACGTAGCTTCCTCTAGGGCCCTAGGTACTCGCTAAGAAAGGGTTTTAAAAAATTCGAAATTTTAGGGGGGTTAGGGGGTCAAAGTTACTAAAAAGAAACACCGAACGGATTGGAATGAAATTTATTATGTAGCTTCCTCTAGGGCCCTAGGTGCTCGCTAAGAAGCATTTTTTTTTAAATCTAAATTTTAGGGGAGGTTTGGGGGAGGTAAAAGTTACTAAAAATCCCCATAAGAAACACATAGTGTAATATATTTATTGATATAATATATTTTTTGTTAATATACATCTAACTTCCATTTGTCTATCCTTGAAAAGCCGGGTCGGGCCAACTAGGTAGACTATATAAATGAACCGGAGTATCGGAGTGTCGGTTTACTATAAAGAAAACCAATGAGAGCGGGGAGTGGGGTTTAGGCTCCACGCGGGTTCTGTTGTTTGAAAGTGTACGAAGACACTTATACAATTCGAAGAATACAAAGAGTACTCGAGATTCAATTCGTCTACGTCGTCCAATAATAAATTCTTAATTAAGTCACTAGTTCCGTATTGTGCTCTACTTTGAAGGCTTGGACGCACCCAAAACCGTCGTTTGCGGCGTTTGCGTATTTTTTCATAATTTTAAATGATTTCGAACTCGGTCGAAGCAACAAGTAAATTCTTCCCGGCAGACGTTGTGCGACCAAATGCCAACTCGGTTGTGGACGGCAGGCCAGCGGTCGGCTTTGCCACTTTCCAGTGGCAACGGCCAACCGCGGCATAGTGTGGACGCGCCTTTACACTCTCCAGACAGTTATGCGAGACTCGACAGTCGCTGCAGTCTCGTGACCAGGAATATTTCGTGTCGACTTAAGTGTCAATCAAGATGTGTTACTGCATTGCAAGTTTTTGAAATGAAAACTTCTTTAGGCGCACGGAGCACTTTTTGGATGAGGTAAAATATAGCACACGAACTCGTGAAACGCAAGAATCTTTGCTTTTGGAATTTTGCCGATCATTTCTTCTTCTTCGTCGGTTTGCACACGTACTAATATAAACCAGAAGTTTAATGCTGATCGTTAAAGGAAGAACAAGTCGAAGAAATAAAACAGGCAGTGTTCACTTCAAAGGCTTAAACTTAACATCCGTCCGTTTATTCACGTCACGCTACCGACGGAATGGACATTGTGCTTCCTTATTTCGTAAGGCGTGTTGGAATAATTTACTTGGTAATATATCTGAAATGGACTTTGTCCTTCCTAATTTTGTAAGTTGTGTTACGTTAGTGCGCTTGGTGACACCTGTACAAAGAACATATTGCTTTAAAAGTTTTTTCAATATCTAAATTTGCTAACTTGGTTGTTTTGGTAATGAATGCGAATACATTAAACAAAAACGTGTGTTGGTTCGGTATAGGCCTAACCTAAAATTATGGGTTTTTTTATTATTTGACTATAAATAATCATGTTTATGTTATTTTTTATATTTCAATATTAAACGAACCAATATAAAAAAAAAAAACTATTTATATTCATGACAGTTTTTACTTATGTAGGTAGTCAAAAAAAACTTGTACGGTCCTAGTTTTTTAATTGCGTATAAAATTGTGAAAGACGGAAAGTGAGAAAAAGGAGCGCGTTGTAAGATAATGAGTGGACCGACGGAATTAATATGGAGTTTGTTCAACACTAGTAAATGAGTTCCGGTTGGAAGATGCAAACAGTATATAAATTTCATGACTGGATGTTACCATAGGTTGCTATGGTAATGAATGTAAACAAACATGCGTTGCTAAGCTTTTGATCCGCTGTTAGTATGCCCCCCAAGGAAATTTTGATCCGCGCCCCCTGTGTCCCCCGAGGAAATTTTGTAGGTTTGTATTTATTTTGAAACTGTACAATAATTCAAGTTTAAAATAAATTATGTTTGCGTTGTTAAATTTGTATACAACAACTAGCTGACCCGTACGGCGATGCCCGTGGTGGTTGGTATTTTCAGTCTTTTTGACAGACACATTGAAATGGCTAAAAATAAATCTGGAGCGGTCTGGGAAATTGTGCGACGGGAAACTGGTGGTATTAATGCCTTATGTGATGATAATACTAAGCTTAACAGTGGAGGTTCCGTTATTGAGAACCCAGATGAAATTGTTGACATTTTCAATAAATATTTTGTTGGGATTTCAAATAATCTTAACCCTAACGTAAATCTAGATAGAATGACTAATGCACTGAAAAAGAAGAGCAATCCTTTTCCAAATTCTTTGTTTCTTAGTCCTACCACCCCCAACGAAGTTCATAAAGTTATTAATAAATTATTAAAGAATACTAAAGCTGTAGGTTGGGATGGTATTCCTACCTTAGTATCAAAAACATCTTCACATATTATTGCAAAACCACTATCCTTTCTAATTAATAAGTCATTTGAACTAGGTGTTTTTCCAGAGAAACTAAAGTACACCCATATCAAACCTACCTTTAAAAAAGGTGATAAGACCGACATTACTAATTACCGCCCTATAGCCCTTATACCAGTAGTGTCTAAAATATTTGAAAAACTAATGATGACTAGAATTCTAAATTTTTTTGATAAGCATAAAGTTTTAACAGAACATCAGTTTGGTTTTAGAAAAGGGCTTTCTACAGAATCTGCTATTATGAACTAGTTGAGTCTATAATACGTTCAATTGACAAAAGAGGTCATGTTGCATCTGTGATGTGTGACCTGTCTAAGGCTTTTGACTGTGTTGACCATGTAATTCTTTTAAGTAAATTAAGTTATTATGGCTTACGTGGAGTAGCAAACGATTGGTTTCAGAGTTACTTAGTTAACAGAAGGCAAAGAGTATTATATACAGACTCTCGTATATCCTTTAATTCGTCTTGGCAAATTAATCGGCGAGGGGTTCCCCAGGGCTCAATAATGGGACCTTCACTGTTTTTGATCTATGTAAATGATTTACCATATAATATAGGTGAAACTAAAGCTGTATTATTTGCTGATGATACCACTCTGACAATTTCTGGAGAAAACATTAAAGATTTAGAGAAATCCTTGACATTGGCATTAACAATGGCTGAGGATTGGTTTTCAGTTAATAGTTTAAAATTAAACCCAAGTAAAACACAAATGATTCATTTTGGATCAAAATGTGTAAGAAATAAAATAGTTTTGCCTTATTTAGAAACCATGATTACAAGCACTGACTCCTCAAAACTCTTGGGAATCATTATTGATGAGAAATTAAACTGGATATGTCATATCCATTCTCTTTTAAATAAACTTAACTCTGCGTGCTTCGCACTTCGTGCAATCTCAAAAACTTGCATATGCCACAATTAAGACCGTGTATTATGCCTATGTTTACTCTCACCTTAGATATGGCGTAGCCATCTGGGGTAATTCTGTAGAGTCCATAAAATGTTTTTGTCTACAAAAAAAGATAATAAGAATAATCTGTAATTTGAAGTATAGAGATTCGTGTAGAGATATATTTATAAAAATACAATTTTTAACCCTGCCATGTATTTATATTTTGAACGTTTTGCTCTATTTTAAATCCCACAAGAGTGGGGTCAGTCAGCAAAAGCATGGATATTCCTTCCGTCAACAAATACTACAATATCTTATTCATAGACTGAAGGTATTTGAACAGGGGGTGTATTACTCAGGTTTGAAGTTGTACAATAGACTGCCTCAGTATTTGAAAAAAATTTATTCCCAGTGTGAATTTGAAAAAAAATTAAAAAGATACCTCACTGAGCGGGCATTTTACTCAGTGAGAGAGTACTTTACAAGTAGTCCTTGAGGCTATATAACATTGTTGATTTGTCTGTAATAATGTATTATATTTTTTGTATATCTTGTATATTTATTATTTTTTTATATCTTGTATATTTATTGTTCTAACTTGTTTAAACTATTTTATTTATTAAAATATTAAAGTATTATGTGTATATGTATTCTAAGTGTAGGACAACTCACATGTATACTTCAGTTTTGCTGAACTTAGTATGCCGTAAATGAGGCTAATAAATCTAATCTAATCTAATCTAAACGTAATTGTATTCTTTTTAAGTGTTCAGTCAGTGAGTGGTATTTGGCTTTTATATATATATATCTTAAATAATAAAAGCACTATTGTCATAATAATAAAAGATCTGAAATTATGATTTTAGTAACTTTGATCCCCCCAAACCCCTCCTAAAATTTCGAATTTTTTCATACCCTTTCTTAGTGAGCACCTATGGCCCTAGAGGAAGCTACATACCAAATTTCATTCCAATCCGTTCGGTAGTTTTGAAGAAATCGTGATTTAATAACTATGATCCCCCCAAACCCCCCTATAATTTCCAATTTTTTAAAACCCTTTTTTAGTGAACACTTGTGGCCCTAGAGGAAGCTACATAACAAATTTCATTCCAATCCGTTCCGTAGTTTTGAAGAAATCGTTTTTTAATAACTTTGATCCCCCCAAACCCCCCCTAAAATTTCGAATTTTTTCAAACCCTTTCTTATTGAGCACCTATGGCCCTAGTGGAAGCTACATACCAAATTTAATTTCAATCCGTTCAGTAGTTTTTGAGAAATTGTGATGAATGTGTCAGTGAGTGAGTGAGTGGTATTTCGCTTTTATCTATATAGATAAAAAAAAACAACACAGCAACAATATTTTTATGATGCTTACAAATATTTTAGCATCATCATCTGCTTGAATCCTACTGATGGTACGCGTGTTAGCAGCTGAAACTACATCGGGCTAAAATGTAGTCGGTTTGTGTGGTAGTTTCGCCAAATGGCCGACAGAGTGCACAGAAGCTCTAAGTGCTGCACCACTGCTATTGTTTTTGTTTTGTTGTTTACGTTTAGTTTGGAAAAGCTCAAAATCTGGCCACTAAAATGATGGGAACTGAACTAAAAAAAACTCGAATAGTTGGTTCTCAAAAGCATAGGTCAAATGTTGGCTACGGTACGCTAGAAGAATACTTCAGAATTTCCATTTATGTCCCTTTTCTGGATTTTCTTATCGGTAAAAATTGTCTTCAAGTTTCCGAAAACACAAATGGTCCAAATCAGAACGCTTCAAATTCTCCTGCCTAAGGAGGGATGCATTAAAAGGAGAGCTGAGTATTTGGAAACACATGCGCGGTTCTAGTTCAGACAGTTTCCCGAAACACCCCGTCCTTGCCATGAAACACTCGTCAGACCTTTCAAACATAAACGTTTTGTTTCAGATGATTTGTACCATACCCTTCAATACGAGTACAGCTGAGCGGTATTTTATTATTATATATATTATTATTTTACCATATGAGCTATTGCAGTGGTCCTTATGGTAAAACCCAAGGTCGGGAGTAGCAAATGAGCACCGATCCTGGTCCCCAGAACACGTTTTGGGGTGTCATTAAAAATCATATACCGGTATATATATATATATTTATGTATGTATGTGTGCGCACTCTAACGGACGCATTTTACGGCCGATTTGGACCACATTTGGTACACACATTGGGTTTCTAAGTCGCTTGAACTGGTAGGTTAGCCAAAAAAATTGACCGGAAGTAGACCACATTTTTGACCGGAAGTAAGTTTATGTATGTACGTGTGCGCACTCTAACGGACGCATTTTACGTCCGATTTGGACCAAATTTGGTACACAGGTTGGTTTTATAAGACGCTTGGACGAGTTCGTTAGCTAAAAAAATTGACCGGAACTAGACCACATTTTTGACCGGAAGTACCATGTATATAGGTGTGCGTACTCTAACACACGCATTTTATTTCCGATTTGGTAAACAGGTTGGTTTTCTAAGCCGCTTGGACGGGTTCGTTAGCCAAACAAATTGACCGGAAGCAGACAACATTTTTGACTGGAAGTAATTTTTTTTTTTGAGATTTTTCGTACTAGAATTATATTTTTTTGAAGTTTTCTTTAAAAAAAAAATAGACATACGAAATAATTCTGCACGTTTTGTTTATTTTACGCGACCTTATAGCCCATCTGGTTTTTTCAAAAACAATCAAAACGTAAAATACCGTAAAACTACCAGAATTAAATCCACGTCTTTTACCGTGGTGACCGATGGCAATATATTTGGTACATGCTGGCAGCACTTTCGTGAGAAGATCAATTTCCCAAATAGTTGTTTGAAGCCCAAAAACATATATAAATTTAATTTTGTAAATTCGCTCAACTCACGTCAGCGATTCAGCTGCGTGGTCGAATTATTTAATTTAATCATGAGTTAAATTATTTTCCAGGGGCGGTGTCCCACCCTCCCAAACATAAATCGTGAGGCCGCCCCTGGTTATATAGGGTTTGGAGTAAACCCTCGATTTTTCACTATATTTACGTTCTAACCCTTTTTTAGTGCACAACTATGACGCAATGAGAATACACACTATACAATTTTAGTATTTGTATCTTAAGTAGTTTTTCTACTCGATGATTCTATTTCAGTCAGTCACGACTAAGTCGCTTATGAGAATATAGGTTTATTATTAATTTTTAAGTTTTTTTCTTCTTTGAATTTGTCTTATTTTATGTATTCAAGCAAATATAAACCAATGTATTATGATGTTAAAGGGTTAGTTGAAGAGATCGGTCTCTGCAGGAGGCAATGTCAAACTAACAGAATTCTTGGACTACTTCACGGAGCAGTGGGTAGAAAACTCTACCTTAACATGGAGTATTTGAAATGTTCACGAGCAGCGTCACTAGCTACCCAACACATGTAGGTTGGGTTACAACCGATTGTACATATGAAGGGCTGGGAAGCCAAGGGGTAAAAGTGACATTTTTTTTGAATAATTAAGTGCAGAAACTGGCTCTTCAACTCTTTAAAATGTTTGTGGACAAGGAATGTGCAAATGTAAGTCTATCACGTGCTGAGATCTAGTGGCGAAAAAAACACTACTTCGTAGAAGAGCTGTTTAGCTTATAGAAGCCAAGGGATACATGTGATGCAAGCGCTTTACTTTACGTAGGTAATTTACTTGCAACGTATGTTTTACTACATAATTTCTAATTACTGTTAACACATTCACTGCTCCGCAAATTTTGTATTTCCTATGCTAGGAGCTGACCTTATATTTTTTTATATTTATAGCCTAAACGAGTAGAAATTACTTTATTTTTTATTTTTTAACATTTCTACGTAATAATCACTTATATTTTAAAGCGGACGCACATGTGCGTCCATAACACATAGACTTAAAATTGGCGTGTGAAGCACGCAAATCCCTGTGTATTGAAAATCCCGCCAGTACGGGGATTGGCGTGCGAAGCTCGCAATGTATAGTGTATTGTAAATACTCACAATAAGGAGGTTGGCGTGTGAATCACGCAATGCACTATGCATTAAAAATACTCCCAATACGGGGGTTGGTGTGCGAAGCACGCAATGCATTGTGTATTAAAATACTACCAATACGGGGGTTGGCGTGCAATGCACTGTGCGTCTGCCGCTTCTCATAGTGTTCAGTGTCAACCTCACGTGTGCGTCCTTAGCAGTGAACGTGAACAGCGCAGGGGTACAAGTGACAACTTTTATCAAATGATGGATGATAACAAAGAATAATAGTATGAAAATCAAATTAATCTTTTTTATTATGTCAGTCTAGAACCTAGCAATTAAAAATATACTAGTTTTTAGTGATGATGGTTTTACTGGATTTGATTATAACAGTTGAATTTTAAACTGAGTTTTCTCAAAACTAACTCCACTACACTTATACCCCTTGGTTTCTCAGCCTTTCATATAGCTATTTCAAGTAATGACAAAGCTATACAGCTGATTCTTTTTTAAGTAAAAAATAAATAAAGAGCAAAAAACATGGCTGCCTAAAGTCCAACCCCAAACCTCCCCGTGGTAGCAGCTGGAAACTAGAGATAGCCAATATATACTAATAGATAGATCTCTAGGCTAATATTGGGCTCTGGCAGGCTGTACATGTTTCTTAAACGTGCATAGGGTTTATAAACTAGGAGTAAATTGAGTTCAAACGACACACCGTAAAAAATCTTCTCTCGAACAATATGGGTCGTAATGTCTTAGCTTCGCCTCAGAACGTATAGCTAATTATTATATTACATACTAGCTGACCTACATACATACACGCCGTTGCCCGTGGTGATTGGTATTTTCAGTCTTTTTAACGTAATTGTATTATTTTTTTAAGTATTCAGTCAGTCAGTGGTATTTGGTTTATATATATATAGATTTTAAGTAATAAAAGCACTATTGACATAATAATAAAACATCTGAAATTGTGATTTTAGTAACTTTGATCCACCCAAACCCCTCCTAAAATTTCGAAATTTTTCATACCCTTTCTTAGTGAGCACCTATGGCCCTAGAGGAAGCTACATACCAAATTGCATTCCAATCCGTTCGGTAGTTTTGAAAAAATCGTGATTTAATAACTTTGATCCCCAAACCCCCCCTAAAATTTCGAATTTTCTTAAACCCTTTCTTAGCGAGCGCCTATGGCCCTAGAGGAAGCTACATACCAAATTTCATGCCAATCTGTTCGGTAATTTTGGAGAAATCGTAATTTAGTAATGTTTACCCCCAACCGCCCCCCCTTAAAATTTCCATTTTTTTTAAACCCTTTTTTA
>JAGFPH010002035.1:112441-123737 GCA_018207615.1 Philaenus spumarius
CTTATAGCCCTAGAGGAAGCTACATACCAAATTTCATTCCAATCCGTTGGGTAGTTTTGAAGGAATTGTGATTTAATAAATTTGATATCCCCAAACCCCCCCTAAAATTTCGAATTTTTTAAAAACCTTTCTTAGTGAGCACCTATGGCCTTAGAGGAAGCTACATACCAAATTTCATTTCAATCCATTCGATAGTTTTTGAGAAATCGTGATGAGTGTGTTAGTGGTATTTCGCTTTTATATATATAGATTAGCTTCTCAGGAAAGTTGTTGAATTTCCAATATGAATTGGTTCTAGGTAAATAGAAAAATATGCAAAACTAAACCGGCCTTACTAGTGGTCTTTCTTCACTGAACATGCTACAGAGCATATATTAATATAATAGACAATATTCAGCAAGAGTCTGCAATTAAATTACGTTATTACCCGTCGTCCTTTGCAATAATACCTACTTACTTAGACTTAACCATATTACGTCTATTGAGACTCCTATTTCCAAGTAGATTGGACGGTACAGGAACAAAATTAAATACAAGGTAAAACGTCTCCCGAGCTCGGATGTGTCAGATGTAAAACATGTCCCAGGGCAAAATGAATATTTATCCGTAAAACGACAAAAAGTGTCCTTGTAAATTAATATAACAATGAAATAAAAATTATATTTCTTAATTTATTGATTAAAATTACAAAATGTTCTTTCATTTATAACAAACCGAACGAAAATCAATTGGGTAAATTGGGTCCTGCATTTGAGTTTGTTTTCTATACTAATATTATAAAGTGGTAAAGTTTTTTGTTTTTTTGTTTGTATGTAAAGGGTGATCTCTTGAACTACTGTACCGATTGAAAAAATAGTTTTACTAATAAAAAGCTACACTAACCCTGAGTGACATAGGCTATAATTAATTCATTTCGATAAAAACCTTCTTTTATTTCAATTTTTGTAAATTTAGTCGGAAAAAATCTTAGGTTAGGCCTAGATCGATAAACCAACACATGTATTTACATTTATTTCCATAGCAACCAATTGAATAAAATAACAGATAATATAGCTGTTTGCTCCAATATTTCCATTGACAGCTGATTTCAAAATTTGAAGCAATTATTTTTGTACTCTAGCTTTTACGTTAGGGTTTTAAAGTGTAGGCCTGAGCCTTGCTGGTTCTTTTAACCATTATTATAACTGCTATTGTAAAATATGCGAAATAATTTTTGATTTCAACATTTAACATTATTTACCATCTTAGCTTTGTGGTTATTATTAATCCTACACCTTTGTCATAAAGAAAACATAACACGATTATGTGTATAGAAGGTTCCAACGGAGTTGGCGTGCGGACCTAGTAATGTGCTAAGTTTGTGATTGGATATCGGTTGGGAACGTGATAGTCGAGAACTAAGATTTTGACAATATTTTTTGTAGAAATTACTTTACATTTAACAATTTTGCTTCTCGAGAGTTGGTAAAAGAAGACATTTTCAACGTTGTGGAAATAATGATGAGCCGACGTCTGCGCCTTCTATGTCCTCTTCCTCGTTGCTTCCTGAATACAGTGACCGCACTAGTGGCGTAAGAGTTTCCACAACGATGAAATTGTCTTCTTTTATTGACCGACCTAAGCGAGGTCTCCGTTTTAGCTCGACCGTTCGGTATTTCGTCTGTGTGTCTGGGTCACGATTACGGCCAAACGCCTTGACCGAGGTTCATGATTTTTTGCATGAATGTTCCTTATTCCTAGACCAAGCTCTGTATATATATGGGTTTTTCCATTTTTCACTTTTAACTCCTTAAATTAAATAAAAATAGCGGCCGCACCGTTCCTCTGTGTAAGCTTTTTTCCAAAGCCAGTGTGTGGCTTTACCGTAAATCGAATTGAAAAACTAATAACATTTACTAGTAGCAAACTTGATGTTCTACAAAATTGGTTTCTTGATTTTTTCCGTATCTCTAACGGTAAGCTCACAAAATGACCGCAAACTTCAAATTTCTTAAACATCGTCCAAGTTTTTGTATTTTAACCATGTTTTTTTACGTTCATTCTTTAGATATCTTCATAAAACCTTATACATTTATGGAGAGGGAGAGAGAGAGCGAGTACAACCTGCTGTCTTGCTCTTTCCTGCGCTACGTCAGTGTGGCCGCTGTGACTGTGAGTGAGTTGTGGAGGTGGAGCCGAGATAAGGAGCCCGATTAGCGTTACGTCACATTTACCGAGTTGTAGTCCTTTAATATCACGTCTGTTATTTCAACGATCGAGGTTTACTGATCACAGAACTACTAGTTAACTATAGAGTAGTAATTGGGGAATACAGTTTTAAAAAGCAAGCTCGCACTTTCTACTTGCAAAAACCAGAACTGCCTTCCTGATTCCAAGTTTTAATGCTTTTGATATAGTCAGTCTATCGACGTGCCCACCATTGCTACATGATATGTAATCGACAACTTGTGTTTTCAGGGGACCGTTCGGTTCTTTTAAAGCCTTCAGTTAGAATAGCTTAGAAGCTTCACGAATTGTCATCTACAAAAGTCGATCAATTTACATAATTCTACATGATTCGAGGCAGTAAGGACGAGATCATACTTGGAATGCAAGTGAAACACGCCGGGGCTGGAGGCTGATGTGAAAGCAAATTCTACTTATATATTTCGCACACGCAGGCAGCTATTTAACGTTTTCGTGGGTAGCCTAATTTCCCAAATAGTTTTATCAAGTCATAAAACATACAAACTAAATTTTGGAAATTCTCACAACTCACGTCAGGAGTTTAACTTTAGCTACAGTGGTTTTCAACGAAAAACGAAAGTCATATCTATACAGTTATACACGTATTCAATTATTATATTTCGATATGTTCAAATACATTTAATGCAATTATTATTTCTAAACGGGTGATTAAAGAATGCTAGACATAACCGTTTGTACATGTGGAAATTAAACCCAATTAGTTCTAAACGATTATGTTCATCCAATGTATACGTTAAACAGGAGTTGTAATTTGGTTCATTAACTTTAACTGTCTTACAGTTGGCAGAACTGGAACCATTGTTTAAGCAGGGTGGACTGAAATGTAAATAACCTACGCTTAATTTAATGATAAATATACATTAATTAAATGTATACACAGCTATTTCTGTTTCGTTATATTCCGAGTAGATACAACCGCCATTAACGTTATTAATTCTCAGTCTTCTACTACATTATTTTACATTTGTGTGTTAAAGAATTATCCCTACATGGGCTTAAGCCTTTGTGTATGCAATCAGTTGGATGGTTACAGTTACCGGTGCAATGCTGGCGCTTGAGCAAACCGCTACTAACCCGACTAAAAACATCAGTACCCGGTACATCTCTGTCCAACACGTTCACTGCTAAGGACACGTGAGATTGACAGTGCAGTGAACCCTATGAGAAGCGACCGACGCACAGTGCATTGCACGACAACCCCGTATTGGGAGTATTTTCAATACACAGTGCATTGCGTGCTTCGCACGCCAACCCCCGTATTGGGAATGTTTTCAATACACAATGCATTGCGTTCTTCGCTCGCCAACCCCCGTATTGGGAGTATTTTCAATACACAATGCATTGCGTGCTTCGCACGCCAACCCGCGTATTGGGAGTAATTTCAATACACAGTGCAAAATTGATTTCAAGTGGTTCAACCAAATACTCCCGAATATCGTTGTTGGGCATATCGTTTGAAGGCTTATTTAATTCTAAATCGAAAAAGAATAGTAACTCTTTTTTTACATGACAGCAAAAGAAGGCAAAATTGAAAAACACGATTTTTTTTGATTTTTTTTTTTTCGCCATTTTTAATCAGTTAAAGATACGGATGTGCAAATTTCACCGTTGGTTTTCTCTCGAAATTCTACATCGAAATGATGTAACCCGTGACCAGTTTCCTTTTAAAAAAAAGTTACATTCAAGGTGGCGGATTAATGTTTTCAAATAATAATGAAATAGTTTTTTTTTTAAATTGAATAGGATGCCCAGAAAGTATGGAGTAGATGTGTGCAACAATTTTTAAATTGTTAATGGGTGGCCGGATCACTAGGTATACAAATACAAATGTTTATCACGTTGTTTTTGTAGGTCCAAAGGATAACCGAGTTATATATACTACTATTTTGTTCTTTATACTTAAAACTCATACTATTAGGCTAGATCATAGTATATTTATTAGCGAATTTCCATAAGAAAAATTAACTATTGCAGTGGCCCTTATAGTAAGACCTAAAGTTGGGAGTAGCAAATGAGCATCGATCATGGTCCCCAGAATACGTTTTAGGGTGTCATTAAAAATCATATAATATATGTATATATGTGTTCACACTCTAGCGGCCGCATTTTAAGTCCGATTTGGTTCAAATTTGATACTTATGTTGGTTGTCCACGTGGCTCGGACGAGTTCGTTAGCCAAAAATATCCAACAATCGCAAACACGTTTTTGACCAAAAGTAACTGTTTTTTGAGGTTTTTCCTACGAAAATGAATTTGTTTTTGAGTTTTTTCTGCAAATATAAATTAATGTAGGTTGTTATTCTGCACATTTTGTTTTTTACGCGATTATATAGCTCGCTCGGTTCCCCCAAAATCAATCAAAAAGGAAAATACCATAGAGGTACCCGGTTCAAAGCCGGTGGATTCTATCGTGGGGTTGGAGTGCGATGCACACAATGCATTGTGTATTCAAGATACTCCTAATACGAGGGTTGGCGTGCGAAGCACGCAATGCTTTGCGAGTTCAAGATACTCCCAATACGGGGGTTGGCGTGCGAAGCACGCAATGTTTTGTGTGTTGAAGATACTTCCAATATACGGAATGGCGTGCGAACCATTTTGCAGCTATTCAGCACCGTCGTGAATAGACCTATTTCCCAAATTGTTGGTTGAAACCCTAAAACATAGGCCTATAAACCTAGCTTTTTTTAATTTGCTCAACTCACGTCAGCGGTTCATCTGTGTGGTCGAATTGTGTATCCGTAATTCGATTACAATAAAATTTGACGTCCAGAAAATGAAAAATCATTTTATTTGTCCATTTGTTTTCATTGTTTGATTGATTCATCGCCTTTATTTGATGCAGTTGAGGCTATAAAGAGAGACCCCTCTTTTAGATAGGGGGGGGAGGAAGAGAGAGATATTGCTTGCTTTTTGCGAGGTAAATACAATCCCTGCCTCGCAGGGAGTAGAATAAATAAATTTTAAGCAATAGGCCTATACTTTGACAATGATAAACAACCTAAACCTGAAATGTTAACATGTATTACAAAATCTGCTCCCACAACTAAAGACTTGGGTTTACACAATGACGACATTGTTTTGTTTGTGTAGAAGTTTGGTGTTATCTGATGTATGTCAACTATACTTGCTCTGTACGTGACAGAATACATAGTCCAGCATCTATAGGGGGTTGAGTATGCACTGAAAGTGTAACGCATTTTGACTTTTGATTGTTGTTGGGGGCATCTTGGAGATGACCAAAACCGATGTTGTCGCCCTCTCAGCAGGTGCACAACTTGGGGGGGGGGACGGAGGGAAGTAGCGCGGGGCGCGTTCTATAAAAGCGCTCAAATCTCGTGAACGAGACGTGATAGAAACATGTTCTAAACTGCACTTTATTAAACACATTATTTTCTTCAAAAATGTCATTAGCAAAAATCTGTAAAGGAAATCGAGAAATTTATGTATATCTTTAAAAGTACCATATTTTATTTATAATTGCAATAACTTATGACGATTTCATTACTATTAAATTATATTATACTATTAATCAATATATTTTCATGTTATTTCATCACTCATCAAATAGTATTTATTTCGAAATATTCTGTATACGCGAGGTTTCCGAAGTAGTTGAAATGAACACTGCGACGCCGGAAATGAACCCTACCAGCCAGCGACAAGTGCAGGAAAGACGTGAAAAACTATACCTGATTCATGCAAATCTGTCAGTAGTTTACTTTACAGTACTGTTTAAGTTTTGTACTGTTCGGATGTGTCTTGTGTTTGGACGATTATTTAGTGTTGTGAGTATGGCATCTGTGACATTTTTACAAATACTGTAGACTTATTCTGCTTATTAAAATTCGAGCAATCAAAGTCTTAATCTTTTTGTAATACTTTTTCGTTTTTCTTAAAAGAATAATAAATCTAACATGGCTTTTGATTTTAATGTCTCTAAAAAATAAAACGACTTTGATATAGCACTATGTTTGTTTTGCCAAGATAAAAATGACAGTCCTTTTGTTGCTAATCCGAAAGAAACTTCAGTAAAAAACATTAAAGCGTGTAGTGTGCGTAGCATTAAAGTTATCCTAGATAATGAAGAAATCGCAAAATCATGTAAATGGCACAGGAACTGTTATGCGTCTTATATTAGTGAACAAAATATAGTTGGATGTGAAATGATTTTTGAGGCGGAATTTACCGATAAACCTGCCGAAAACTTTGATAACGCATCCACATCTTCGGCATCTACTTTGATAACCCGCAGTAGTGTACCCAAGCGTGACTTTAAAAATGTATTTTTTATCAAAATAATAAAAAAAAGGAGTAAAGACAACTTTTCGATTTTGTGAACCAAAACCAGCCAAAAAATTGCTAAGGCAATGTAGAGAAAGACAAGATTGTGTGTTCCTCAGGCTAAGCACTTGTGCCGATGAAAAAGACGTTTTCGCGGCAGACTTTTTGTACCACAGACTTTGTTTAATAGAATATTTTCGTGGTAAAGATGAACAGCCTAATGAAGAACGGGATTGCGACTCATTATTAAATGATGCTATTCAACTGTTAGGATTAGAAATAAACGATGAAGTGATAAGCAAGGGTTTCGAAGTGTCATATTTGACTCACAGGTTGCGTCAGTTTTTTTAAGGTGACAGCTCAGCCATAGACAACAGGGTTACAAAAAGGTTGTTGATAAAGCATTATGGCGAAAATTTGTTCTTTTCACATCCCTGTGATAAATCCAAATCATCTCTTGTGTTTAATAGCAATATGAAACAACAACAGCTAGTAGA
Organism: Philaenus spumarius; assembly: GCA_018207615.1. Lineage (NCBI taxonomy): Eukaryota > Metazoa > Arthropoda > Insecta > Hemiptera > Aphrophoridae > Philaenus > Philaenus spumarius. The sequence goes on from JAGFPH010002035.1 coordinate 119,470, forward strand.
AAAAATCCGAATCATCTCAGAAACAGCTATTACAGTAGATCACTTAGGAAAGAGGTAAAAAACAAATCTTTCGAACTGGATAAGTTTTTGAGTAATGAATCAGCTATTTCCGATGCTTTTGACAATTTCAAGTTTTCTCCTTCATGGGATTCTTTCTTTAGGCAAGTAGTTGGCAAAGATAAAAACATTACCGATGATATCAGAAGAAAGTGCATATAAATTTATATGGATTTACATTATTTAGTAAGTGATGGTAACCTCACCCCGAAACATGTAGCTTTGTCACAATGCATCCATCATTATACCAGATCTAAAAGAAAAGAAGTTTAAGTTGCCATCAAGCATCAGAGGTCCTAGGCAAGAGTTTTTGTAAGGTGTTACCAGCTCTACACTGCTTGACAGGTTGCGACACAACAAGCAAGATAGCGACAAAAAAGACTGCTTACAAGTATGCCAAAACGCATGCAGGAGAAATTTGTGGTATTTTGCAGCTTTTAAATGAACGGCAACTATCGGATGATAGTGTGACAAAATTAGAATCATTATATTTAAAGTTGTTGAGAAGAAAAGGAGAAACTTGCAATGAAATTCGCTACATCCAAATAACAACAAACCCTTCTGTCGTCAATGATATAATCAAACTGTCTTGCACAACAGACAGTTACAAATTACATCTGTTACGGTGTAGTGCCCAACTGTACTATTGGGAAAAGTCCCTGAGTGCTGAAATGGAACCTTTAGATTTATTAAAGTACGGATTTTTCCAAGATAGTTCTGGAAACTTAAACCCTCTTTTTATGGAAATGTATCCTACTCCTACTACGTTACTTAAACCATGCAACTGCAAAAACTGTTCCAAGGCAACTTGTGGCTGTTTTTCCAACAGCTCTTCCTGCTGCTCCTACTGCAAATGCTATGACAATTGTAAAACCCGAAAACATCGCTATCACACAAAGAATTGAAAATGAAATCGAAGAGAATGGCTTATAATATCGTCAAAATATTGTTTAATTGACTCTCTATCTTAATCAAACATCTCATAAAAGTTTATTAAAAAAGAAAATGTTAACCTACTTAATTTATATTACGGGTACATGGTTTTTGCTTGTAACGTTTTTCGAAGAACATAATGTCTGTAATAAAATGCCGTTTAGAGCATGTTTCTATCAAGTCTACTTCACGAGATATGAGCACTTATATAGATCGCGCCCCCGCGCTAATTCCCCCGCGCAGTGCCCCACTACCCCGGAAAGCTCGCGTTACAGAATATTGTGAAATAAATACTATTTGATGAGTGATGAAATAACATGAAAATATATTGATTAATAGTATAAAATAATTTAATAGTAATGAAATCGTCATAAGTTATTGCAATTATAAATAAAATATGGTACTTTTAAAGATATACATAAATTTCTCGATTTCCTTTACAGATACGGGATTTTTGCTAATGACATTTTTTGAAGAACATAATGTGTTTAATAAAATTCCGTTTAGAGCACGTTTCTATCACGTCTCGTTCACGAGATTTGAGCGCTTTTATAGAACGCGCCCAGCGCTACTTCCCCCCGTCCCCCCAAGTTGTGCACCTGTTGAGAGGGCGACAAAATCGGTTTTGGTCATCTCCAAGGTGCCCCCAACAACAATCAAAAGTCAAAATGCGTTACACTTTCAGTACATACTCAACCCCCTATAGATGCCGGACTAACAAGGGAAGATGGTTGAAATTTAGAAGGCAGATAAATATTGTCAAATGGTAAGCCTTTAGTAGTTGGGCATGGAAGCAAACGTACAGCCAAAACTAAAATAGCTGTAGGCTAAGAATTTTCAGAGTTTCTTCATTCCACTATGTATAAGTGCGTTCAGCAATTATTTTGCAAAATTTTGATTTAAGGGTTTAAAATTTTCAAAATACGGTGGTTTACTCCCAGCCTTGAACAGATAAAACATCTGATTTGAATCAAAGCGTAGCAACACAATTCTACACAAGGTCTATACTGAAACAATACGCGTTTGTTGAATGCATTTACATCGATTACCATACCAACCAAATTAGAAAATTTAGAATAGGTTAATTTTTTTTAAAGTTTTTGTAGGTTAGGTTAACAAAACAAAAAGAAACGCAAACGAAAAATAAACGAAATCGGCTTACTGTATAATTGTTCCAACATCTGTTGTTGCATATTACGAATAACAGCTGATTTGGATCATAAGCTTAATACAATGTATTACCATAGCGACCAAATTGGAAAATTTAGAATCGATTAATTATTCTTGACAACCAACAGTTTTTTTTAGGTTAGGTAATAGGAAACTCAAACAACGAAAACGGCATAATTTATCATAATTGATCGGCTGAGAAGCCAAGGGGTATAAGCGACATACTTTAAAATAATAAACTGGGTTTCAACACTTTAAAATGTTTGTGGCCAAAAAATATAACTGTAAGCCTATCATGTGCAGAGATCTAGTGGCGAAAAAAAAATACTTCGTAGAAGAGTTGTTTAGCTTAGAAGCCAAGGGATACATGTGATTTACTTTACATAGGTAATTTACTTGTAACCTATGTTTTATTACATAACTTCTAACTCCTGTTAACAAGTTCACTATTACACAAATTTCGTATTTCCTGCACTAGAGGCTGACATTTTATTTTTTATATTTTTAGCCTAAATGTAATTACTTTATTTTTTGTTTTTGAACCTTTCTTCGTAATAATCACTAATAATTTAAAGCGGATGCAATGCTCTGTGTATTGAAATCCTCCCAACAAGGGGGTTGGCGTGCCAAGCACGCAATTCGTTATGTATTGAAAATACTTCCAATATGCGGGTTGGCGTGCAAAGTACGCAACGTATTTTGTATTAAAAATACTTCCAATACGAGTATTTTCAACACACAGTGCATTGCGTGCTTCGCACGCCAACCCCATATTATCAGTATTTTCAATACACAGTGCATTGCGCGCTTCGCTCGCACGCCAACCCCATATTATCAGTATTTTCAATACACAGTGCATAGCGTGCTTCGCACGCAAACCCCATATTAGGAGTATTTTCAGTACACAGTGCATAGCGTGCTTCGCACGCCAACCCCATATTAGGAGTATTTTCAATACACAGTGCATTGCGTGCTTCGCACGCCATCCCCGTATTGGGAGTATTTTCAATACACAGTGCATTGCGTGCTTCCGCTTTAAAATATTAGGGATTATTACGTAGAAAGGTTCAAAAATAAAATATACAGTAATTTCTACTCATTTGGGCTATAAATATAAAAAAATAAAAAGTCAGCTCCTGGCACAGGAAATACGAAATTTGCGTAGCAGTGAACGTGTTAAACGCCAATTTCCGTGCTTATTTTTAAAATTTTGATATAGTTGCCCATGCAAAATATTATAGGATGTAAGCATGATGAATGATTTTGTTTTGTTTTTCATAGTTTTCCTATTTAATAGATCAGATCAAGCTCACAACTCCCAAGAGAGTAAGGCCGTAACCTAATGCATCCATGTGTATTGTACGTTGTAGTTTAACCAAGTAAATCTAAATATCAGTATGCATGCAATGCACAATGATGTAAAATATGTTGTTGGATCCTCTGTTGTGTTGTCTATTTTATAATTTAACTAGTGGACCGGGCAATGCTTCGCTATTGCTTGATTTACCTAACCTAAAATTATATTCAGTTTTTGATCCAAATCAGTTGTTGATCAAAATCAGCTGTTGATCAAAATCAGCTGTTTTAAGCTTTTCATACGAACAGCTGTTTTTTGTGCCCCTGATAAAATCAAAAGAAATCTTTCTTCTTCTTCCTTAAAATTGACCTTCCATAAGATTAACATGGCAACTTTGAGGGCCACTGGGGCGAAGCCCTTAACATACATTGAGCTCATTTTAAGGGAAGCACAACTTCAGGGTGAGCTCTGTAAAATGACACCAAAAACATCAAAATCGGTAAAAAAAACTCTAGGAGGAGTTCTACTCACAAAATAACCCCTAGCAAATTAATTATGTAAACAAAATATATATAGATTTGCCCTTTTTAAACCTAGTATTTATTTTTACTGCTAAATTTCGGGATTTCGGGGGAGGTTTTGCCCCCCTGGTTACGGCTTTGGTATTACCCCCCCCCCCCCCAACCTACTTGGCAAATTTTTAGAATCGGTTGGTGTTTTAAAAAGTGCCTTTTAGGTCAAACCCCCCTATTTAAAAAAAAAATCAAAAACCACGGCCCCACGGATTACGAGCCCTGCACGAGAATACCCC
>JAGFPH010002035.1:123837-145233 GCA_018207615.1 Philaenus spumarius
TTCGGGATTTCGGGGGAGGTTTTGACCCCCTGGTTACGGCTTTGGTATTCCCCCCCCCCCCCAACCTACTTGGCAAATTTTTAGAATCGTTTTGTGTTTTAACAACTGCATTTTAGGTTATATCACTCTATTTAAAAAAAAATTACAAAACAATGGCCTTACCGATTATGTGTCATGATCTAGAATACCACGCCCCACCACCCTAACCCGATCCAAGTGCCTCTGCCCTAATCACAGTATGTGTGAAACATCACAGTATGCAATAATTCGTTTGCATATGCTTCGCCGTGAGTCGCCGCGGGGGTGGTGAGCGAAGCTAGCAAGGGTTGAAGCCCTCTAGTAATATATAAAGCAAGAAGCAATTTAACTTAAGGTTTAGAACGTATCTTATGAAATAGACAAAGAAAGGCCATTAGGTTCACTTAGACTAAAGGCTAACAATCATCATTAGTTGTACGTTAATGTAAAGGTGTTGGCGGTGTAGCCTAATGAATCTACGCTTTGCTTTTACCACTCTAAGTTTAAGTAATTAATATTGTAGACAGACGTTTAACTATATGTGTTTAATTGTCTAAATAATTATTTTAATGAAGGTTCTTAGTACTGGATGGTTTAACCTAGATTAAATATTTTTCTGTTGTTCTATTGGTAATAATATTAACCACCTGCAGTAGGCTGAGGAAGGCCTGTAGGGCGTTAATCCCGAATTTGACAATATGACAGACAAGGAAAGTACGTTGAGGGAGACACGCGAAAAAAGTTTAAAAAAACTTCTCTTCATAATTTCTTAACTGTCTATTTAGGCCAACAAATTCTCCTAATAATAACAATAATAATAATCTTTATTTATTGGGGCGAAGTTAGGACCATTGGGTCCTCTCACTTTACCTCGAAGTTCAAGAAACATAAATACATAAAAATTCAAGCTACAAACAAAAATTAATAAACAAACAAAAACTAAAATAATAATTACTTCTAAAACATAATGTGCAAAAACTGAGAACTAAACATATACACATTTCTCTCCTAAATAAAATAAAACCAAAAGTAAATTATCTTATCTTCTAAAGCGAGAGATAATTGTCTGTCTGCTAAATGAATCTGGAATCTCCGTCTAAGGATTTTTGATTTTTTGATTTTATATGGGGCTTTTGGCCACGAGAAATCGATTGGAAATGGTCACCAGTCTGGGAAAATTCGTTTTCTACGTCTTTTTATTAAATTAAAAAGTGAAATTTGTCCATTTGAAACAATACAAAGCACAGCTGATGCAAATGTTTTCAATGTCATTACAATAATCATCTGTTTTCTTTTAAACGAAGCACAGCTGATGCAAATGTTTTCAATGCCATTACAATAATCATCTGTTTTCTTTTCAAGTGTATTTTATTAGAGGTAAGCCTAATGTTGTATCTATTTATAGTTACCATGGCAACGAATACTTCTGCTAAATAAACATACCCTTTATTTAGTTGTTTAATGTTATAGGCCTAACCTAAACGATGTTCACGGAAATTTGCAATAATAGTTATTGAAATCATAGCCCTGCTTATAATCGAGCTTTAGCTCGGTCTCCTGGTACTGATACACTAATATATAAACACTCGCTGTTGAACCCGTTCTTCGCACGGGAATAACTCATGATCTAAGCGGAAGTATAATACAATCAGTCTCATTGTAAATTTTGACAAATTGTAACAAATGAAGGTAAAAATTTGTACATTTAGGTGTTTCTTAAATGGGGGTCGAGTATTGTCAAAAAAACTCTAGGGCACATCGTTTTCAAGATATTAAAGATTTTTGTGAAACAATAATGAAAAAGCTAAACATCATAGCAATATAATCGAAACTGACGGAGTAACGTGTTTGTTGATTTAAAAATATATATTGAACCGTCACTCACTTATTTTACCCGATTTATAAAAGTCAAAATTTGAATTGGCGGAGAGGCTCCAGGGGGACATACAAGTTACCGTTTGTATAGCCCATAACTAGCAAAGATGGTATTTCCTAGAGAGAGATCAAGAACCGTCAAAAATGTCCTATGACTCACCGCTATCGCGATATTGACATTTTTTGTGAAAAAAAAAAACAATGAATAAGCTCCAAAGCATTGTAATATAACTAAGCTGACGGAATATAACGTGTTTTTTACATTAAAAAACATGTTTTGACCCGTCACTCACTTATTTTATCCAATTTGTAGAAGTCAAAATTCGACTTGGGGGGGCGGGAGCTCCCAAGGGAATATACACTATTCCATATATAGCTCATAACTGGCAAAGATGGTGTGTCCTAAAGAGGGATCGAGAATCGTCAAAAATGTCCTAGGACGCACCGTTTTCAATATATTGACGATTTTTTTTAAAAAACAATGAAAAAGCTTCAATTCGTTGCAATATAATCGAAGCCGACGGAATATAACGTGTTTTTTGCATTTAAAAACATATACTTTGACCTGTCACTCACTTATTTTACCGAATTTTTAGAAGTCAAAATTCGACTTGGGGGGTGGGATATACAGGTGGACCAGCTAAGTGTGACAATATAGGCCAGTCGGTAGGGGTAAATTTAAACCAAAAGTTCCAGTAATTTACAATATGGCTGATTTTTTTTATAAGTACATTAAAGTATGTAAATTAACATTAAAAAAAGTTTACCAGTCTATCGATTTCCCAAAGTCGAAAAAAAATCGATTATCATTTATTTTTCGATTATCCTTAATATTTCGAGCTGGGACAAAGATAGAGAAAAATAAAAAATACCACCGTGTATGGGAGATATTTTTCAATAAAAAAGGTCGTATAAACTTATTTCGTCCGAGCAATGGTTTGTCTGGAAAAAAATCGTTAATGCAGGTATGTATTTTGCAGCAGGGGAAATCACTAAAACGGGACATCTTATTCATGTATGAAGCATTGGCTCATTCTAAATTGGCCGAATTTTAATATATCGAATTGAAACTTGACGTAGGAGTTAAAATATATATTTTAAACATTTATGCTGAGTCTCAGCTTGTTATGTTGAAAATGACCCGATCTAGGAGTCGATTTCAATTATCGATTTTAGGAGTACCGGACCCACGAACTAATTTCAATCTATTCCAGTTTCGTCAATTTTTGGAATATCAACATCAAATTTGTTTTACAAGTTGAGTACACCAGTATAAATATTTTTAGTAAGTATGAACGATTTTTTTCATGTTATTTTTAAAAACGAGGTGCTTGAAAATAGTCTTCTGTTTTACCTATCTCGTTTTAACTATAACACCTTTGGATTCAACGACTCCATTTTCGACATTTTTGAACATATCGATTTAAAAATTGGTACAGAAGTTAAAAACACAATTGTGTTTTGCTATACTTATTTTTAAAACTATATTTAAAAAATTGACTAATCTGCAGCCGATTAACTCAAGCGTTTTGATGAAAAATCTAAAAAGGTCTAAAAGTATACTTTTTTATGTTACTTGTGCTTTGAAAAGTAAATAATAAAAAAGGTTTATACTCCTTGATCTTGTTTGAATATAATATATATTTATTTAACTTGTAAAAAAACTTTCAGGTTGATATTTTGAAAATTTTCTAAACTGGAGCTGTTTAAAATGAATTGGTGGGTCCAGTACTCCTAAAATCGAGAAACCCATTGATAAGTCAAGTGGCTCTAGATCGGGTAATTTTCAAGATAACAAGCTGAGATTCAGCATTAATGTTAAAAATATATATTTTAACTCCTATGTCAAGTTTCAATTCGATATATTAAAATTCGGCCAATTTAGAATGAGCCAACTCTTCATAATATGAATGAGATGTTCCGTTTTAGTGATTTCCCCTGCTGCAAAATACATACCTGCATTATCGAATTTTTTCCAGACGAATCATTGCTCGGACGAAATAAGTTCATATGATCTTTTTTATTGAAAAATACCTCCCCTATACGATGGTATTTTTTATTTTTCTCTATCTTTGTCCCAGCTCGAAATATTAAGGATAATCGAAAAAAAATAATAATCGATTTTTTTTTTTGACTTTGGGAAATCGATAGACTGGTAAACTTTTTTTATGTTAATTTGCATATTTTAATGTTCTTATAAAAAAATCAGCCGTATTGGAAATTACTGGTAATTTTAACCTATACCGCTGGGCTAAATAGCTAACTTTTAAAATACGATTCTGTCAAAAATGTTTAAATAGACTGTGTATAAAAAATGTCAAAATCCGTCATTTTGAATCCAAAATGGCGGCCAACTTCATTTTTAAAAATGGAAACCCCCATTTGTATGACTTATATTTTATGGGCAATTTAAAGACTTTTTTGTTCTTTACATTTTTTTGATAAACCTAACGGTTCTCCTGTAAAATGAAGTCGAAGTTTCATTTTCTTATAGCTAATTACTCATAAAGGTTACAATAACTAACTTCTAAACCATGCTTCAGACAACAAACTTTTTTGTGGCACTTGCCCTTAACTGTTGACACCTTTTTTACCATGCATAAAAAATTTCAAAATATTTAGAGCTACAGATAAAAAAAATTAAACCTACTCTTTTTATGTTACAATACTTTATCAAAGTTGTTTCATCATGGTGTACATTAAAGCAAAGTGACATAAAATTACTCTAAAAATGTAAAAAATAGTTTACAAGAAGTGCTCGAATGATATCCGTCCTTCCATTGCGATGCAACTTATCATTCTTTCATGAAAATGTTGTCGAACTATTTGCAGCATCAGTGGTGTTACTAGCAAACAGGCCTGTCTGATTCTTTCTTTCATGTTGTCCACCCTGCATACATTACACTTTACCGTTGTATAGCCCGTAACTGGCAAAGATGGTGTGTCCTAAAGAGTGGTTGAGAATAATTGTTTAAAAAAAGCTCTAGGATGCAACGTTTTCAAGATATTGAGGATTTTTGTGAAAAAATAATTTGAAAGCTCCAAATAATTGCAATATAATCGAAGCGGTCGGAACACTGCAAAACGGAAATATGGTTTGAAATAAATGTACGGAATTACCAGCTCTCTAGCTTGAATGGTAGTATAATATTAATTTTAATTGTTTTATGGTTTTTATCACATTTTTACTCCTCAGCAGAGCACTACAAAATACAAATATTGTTTTCTTTATATACAGGTTGTTACAAAAAGGTTGGGCTGGCTGTACAGGATCGGATTTTATTTATTGAAATAAATAAAAAATGTTCAGTAACTTTTTTTCGAATTCGGCTTATTTTAGCCGTAATCCGCCATTTTGTTTTTTTACAAAAACTTACTGTAACTCTGGAAATAGATAAGATATCGAGTTCAAATTTGGAATAAGCACTTTATATGTTACTATTATAACAAGTGTACCAAACACAAAGAATTTATTTTTATAATTTTCAAAATGTCGGCCGTTACAAATTTTTAACATGGAATATCTTGAAAACCGACAACTTTACAAAAAATGTACGAGACACAAAACATTTTCCTTTTTTAACGACAGACAAAATTTTTTTTTGTCGTTTGAGTAGGTGAAAGGATAACCGAGTTATCGACAAAAAACTAAAAACATAATTTCTTGGTAATTGTCTACAACAACCAAAATTAGCCTAAAATCATCAATTTTTTTAAATTTTACAATTTTAATAAATAATATAAAATCCATTGCTCAGAAACGCATTCAAAATTCAAATGTGACATATAACCATTTTATTGGTAATTATTTGTTATTGCCTAATAAAATACTTCTAAAAAATTGCATTGAAAGTATCTTGTTTTGTGAATACTACAGGCCTCTTTATCTGATTCTTTTCCGTTTCAAATACTGTCAAAACAACAAAAATTGTTTTATGGACAAAAACAAAATGGCGTCTAGCTACTAAGCAAAGTGGAAATCGGAAAAAAAATATTCTTCATTTTCAGCTTAGAATCACACATAGGATATGAAAAACCAAAGAATTATTAATGAAATGGTTATATGCCACATTTGAATTTTAAATTCAATTTCAGAGCAATGGATTTTATCTTATTTATTAAAATTGTTAAATTTAAAAAAAAATTATTGTTTTAGGCTAATTTTGGTTGTTGTAGACAATTACCAAGAAATTATGTTTTTTGTCGATAACTCGGTTGTTCTTTAACCTACTGAAACGACAAAAATATCATTTTGTCTGTCGTTAAAACAGGAAAATATTTTTATCTCTTGTACATTTTTTGTAAAGTTAACGGTTTTTAAGATATTCCACGTTAAAAATCTTTAACGGCTGCCATTTTGAAAATTATAAAAGTAAATTCTTTGTGTTTGGTACACTTGATAATCGTAACACATAAAAAGCTTATTCCAAATTTGAACTCGATATCTTATCTAATACCAGAGTTACTGTGAGTTTTTGTAAAAAAACAAAATGGCGGATTGCAGCTAAACTAAGCCGAATTCGGAAAAAAGTTACTGAACATTTTTTATTTATTTCAATGAATAAAATCCGATCCTGTATAGCCAGCCCAACCTTTTTGTAACACCCTGTATAGGCCTATATCTTGTAAGAAATCAATGTATGACTTGACAATGGAAGTTTAAGACTTCCGAAACCGGTAGTCGCCGAAATCACCAACTGAAATTGTCGACGGTTGTTTGATGTGTGTACCTACGTTAGATTACCACTGCAGTTTAGGAGGCAAATAAATATGTATAAATAAATTTGTAATGAACGCTAAGGAAGTGCACCCCTCTCTCTAAACTTTGTTTTAAAACCCAATGCTTATTCACATTTTAAACAATCTATCTACATAGATTTCTTGACCAACATTGAGGTAACACAAGATACAGTTGAGTCTCGCTAATCCGAATCCCGCTAATCCGAAAATCCGCCTATTCCGAACAGAGTTCAGAAAAAATACCGATTTTTTAAACTTAAAAAACAGAATAAATTAAAATACGTTCGTGAAAAAACGTACATTTATTGTTACATAAAATAGTTAAATAGAGACATACATAGAGCCTAAAGTTGATGAAAACGCCTGAAACAAAATAGAAATGAAAGCCGGTTACTTACAGTACATGTCGGCTCCATGTATACAATTTGTAGAATAATTTTTAATCACTGCTAAACACAAAGCATTACTCATTTACACAAACTTTTAAGAAGTAATGTCAGTGATTTTGTTCTGTCAAAGAGTACTGAATCGACTTGAGGATGCAATGTTCCGCCATCGCCGCTTGAACATAACATCATTTGCTGTTGATGAAGCGTGTTGTTTGGCGTAGCGTAGTGCGAGGTCAAGATCATTTGCCGCGCCTGTGTGATGCATTCCCCTATTCCTCGCTTTCCTCCAAGTCGGTCTGTTTGCATCGATACATTTGCAATAAGCGCACACAGTTTATCAAACTCCCCTAGAGTAGAACTAGATACGACTAGACTAGTGCTCAGTGCAGTGATTCATAAATATGTTAGAAACGCACGAGGGAGAGGGGTAGGTAATGTCCCGGCGCTATGAGTCATCTAAGGAAATGCATTTCCTTTCCGACTTCCACTGAACCTGTTCACAAACCGATCGACGCTGTATAGAGCTGCCATTAGCAGATGTCCCCGCACATTATTTACCCATTAACACGTCAATACGTTGATATTATTTATGAAATCCGCCTATTCAGAATTCCCGCTAATCCGAACAGTGTTCAGTCCCAATTAGTTCGGATTAGCGGGACTCTACTGTATTGGTTACCGTATATAATTTAAATTTTGAAGTGCGGGCAGAGGGAACGGAGTGATTTGATACCGTATCGCCTCGACATGAACTGCAATACTCATATCTTTAACAGTAAATATTAGAAGTGGCACGTCAAAGAAACAAGCCGCATAGTAATATCAACTTAAATGCACATGTGCCGTGTCGCCACAACGACCACTTCAACATCAGTCAGCAAAGGTACCGCCGAGTTCGCTTTAACACAGTTTAATATCGATATATTACTTTGTCTTAGATCGATAAAGTGACATCTGTGCCGCGTAAAGGGGCAGACAGGAAGGTGTGGTTGCCTTTGTACTGTTACATCGACCATTGTCAAAGTCAGAATTAATCGCTTTGGAGTTAAGCAGGCGATTGCTTTGGCTTAAACACGGTCTTGAAACTATACTTTATAAAAAGTATGTTCCACGATATCAAAAATAAAGCCATTAAAATACATTTTCATTGCTTTAAAATATGCTTTTACGTATTAAATAATTCGAACCGCTGACGTGAGTTGAGCAAATTTCCAAAATTAGGTTTATAGGCCTATGTTTTAGGGTTTCAACCAACAATTTGGGAAATAGGTCTATTCACGACGGTGCTGAATAGCTGCAAAATGATTCGCACGCCACTCCGCATTTTGGGAGTACCTTCAATACACAATGCATTGCGTGCTTCGCACGCCATTCCACGTGTTTGGAGTATCTTCAATACACAAAGCATTTCGTGCTTCGCACGCCAACCCCCCCGTATTGGGAGTATCTTCAATACACAATGCATTGCGTGCTTCGCACGCCATTCCGAATATTGGGAGTGTCTTCAACATCTGAAGCATTGCGTGCTTCGCACGCCAACCCCACAGTAGAATCCACCACATGGCTTTGAACTGGGTATTTCTATGGTATTTTACGTTTCGATTGATTTTGGGGGAACCAAGCGAGCCATAAGATCGCGTAAAAAAACAAAATGTGCAGAATAACATCATACATTTATATATATAGGAAAAAAATAAAAAACTAATTCATTCTCGTACGAAAAATCGCAAAAAATATTTACTTCCTGTCAAAAAAAAAGTGCTTCCGATTGTTGGATTTTTTTTGCTAACGAACTCGTCCGAGCGACATAGACAACCAACAATGTGTATTAAATGCGGCCGCATTTTAAGTCCGATTTGGTTCAAATTTAATACACATTGTTGGTTGTCTACACATATATATATTATGATTTTTAATGACACACCAAAACGTGTTCTGAGGACCATGGTCGGTGCTCATTTGCTACTCCCGACCTTGGGTCTTACCATAAGGGCCACTGCAATAGCTCATTTTTCCTATGGAAATTCGCTAATAATTAGATCACACAGCTGTAACGCGAATTTCCAACACTAAATTTATGTTTCAGGGTTTCAACCAACTATTTATTAAATTAGTATACTTAGGAAGGCGTTTAATAACTGACCGCGTGTACGAAATATACTGGTAGAATTTGTTTGAACATCAACTTCAAGCCCCGGCTCACGAGCTGCTTCGTTTCGCTCTCAGAAGCCAGGGATTATGAACTGCTTCGCTTCGCTCGCAGAGTACAAACTCGCTTCCCTGTAGGATCAGAAGCTGATCGATTTTGAGGTAATCAGAAGGGCTATGAGATCGCGTAAAAAACAAAATTATGCAGGATAATCTCCTATAATCACTGCATGTGTTATTATTATTTCTGCTAAGATGCTTGAAACATTTTAGTAGCAAACAAAGCTTCTGAAGATGGGGTCTACCCGAAACGCGTCAGGCGAAGAAAAGACAAAGCTAAGAAAGGCGGATAAACAAGAAGACAAATAATCTCCTATATTTAATTGTTTAAACAAAACCAAAAACAATAATTTTCATTGTAGTTCGAAAAATCTCAAAAAAAAATTTACTTTCTACAAAAAACGTGCTTCAGGTTGTCGAGTTTTTTGGCTAACGACCTCATCCGTTCGATCTAGAACACTTACGCAAGCATCAAATTTGAACTAAATCGGACCTAAAGTGCGGCCGTTAGAGTGCGAACACCTATACGTTGTATACATGGTTACTATTTTAAGTGTGCCACCATTGGTTCATCGGAAGCACCAAGATTTCCAGGAAACTTTAAATGGGGGATTTCACCTACATTTTAGTGGTCATTAAAATATGAATTTGTAATTTCGAAAATATGCCGCCATTTTCCAATATGGCGGCCAACTTTCGAATTTCTAATGGAAACCCCTATTTTTATGACGGATTTGGGTTTTACATGCAATTTTAAGACTTTTTTATTCTTGGTGTTTTTTTTTTATATAACTTAACCGTTTAGCCGCTAGCAGCGCTGAAAGTTTCAGAAACTCTTATTTCAACAAATTATTAAAGATTCTTATTTTCCATTTGCAAACAATAAAATTTAATTCAAAGTGCAATATTTTTTTACAATTGAATGTTAAAAAGCTGTTGTAATTTCACAAAAATACTTTATTTTAAACAAAAAACGTACTAAATTCTGTTAAAAGTTCCTAAATAGCTTACATGACAACTGTACTATTGTTACAGATTTCTTGCAAGAAACTACTTTGTATCATAGGAACAAAATGTTTTGGGACACAAAAAGGCAGTCAAGAAGACTTAATTAATTATGACTTAAAGCAGGTTTTCAAAGTGTCCTCCATCTTCATAAATACATGCATGCGCATATAAATACATCTTATTACACAATACACAGTGGTTGCGTTAGCGATTTTTTAACAGTAATTTAAGTACGTTTTTTGTTTAGAATAAAGTATTTGTAAAATTGCAACAGCTTTTTAACATTCAATTGTAAACAATAATGCACTTTGAATTAAATTTTATTGCTTGCAAATGGAAAATAAGAATCTTTAATAAATTGTTGAAATAAGAGTTTCTGAAACTTTCAGCACTCCTAGTGGCTAAACGGTTAAGTTATCAAAAAACCACCAAGAATAAAAAAGTCTTAAAATTGCATTTATACTCCAAATCCGTCATAAAAAATAGGGGTTTCCATAAGCAATTAATTCGAAAGTTGGCCGCCATATTGAAAAATCGCGGCATATTTTCGAAATTTCAAATTCATAATTTTAATGGCCACTGAAAAGTAGGTGAAGTCCCCCATTTAAAGTTTCCGGTCAATCTTGTCGCTTCTGATATAATATACCAATGGTGGCACACTTAAAATAGTCATCCTATATACTTATAGGCCTATTACAACGCGTCCCACGGAGAGTTAATTGTTATTATTTTATTATTCCGCCATTTTGATTTGATTGATCATAAGCAAATGAAACTCGAGGGTAACTATTTTACATATCTATGCAATATAACTGTAGAGTTTCCAGTTTGTAGAGTGTTCGATATGTCCGGCATATAATAAGAAAGTAAGCAACCTCTTCGTGAAACACGCTGTATATGTAACACATTTTTAATGACACTCCAAGACGTGTTCTGGGGACCAATATCAGTGATTATTTACTACTCCCGACCTTAGGTCTCACAATAAGAGCCACTGCAATAGCTCATCTTTCCTAAGGAATTTCCCTAATAACATCTCTCTTGAAACTTACAAATAACATTGTACACGGTTATTCAAAAAGATGGACAACATTTTATTAACTTTAATAAAAATTTTATATGAATAGTATACATACCGAAAAAAAGAGAAAGTTCCAAAGTTTTAGTTGCGGAAACGGTCGCTAGGGCACTGTAAGTGGAATAACGTACCTGGACATGTTGGAACAATGCCTTTTTCCTCAACATACCGAAGATTCACAAGTCTTCATTTTCCAATAGGGCGGATCTCTTTCCAACATTCATGTCCAAAGATTAGAATCAATCTAATTTTCGGCGATGGACACGTCGCATGTGAAATCAGACCTCTACACATCTGGCCGCCGAGATCTCCTGATTTCATGCCGTATGACTTTTCCTTGTAGAACGACGAATGTTTAAGGGGGCTGTTAAGGCCCTCCCCCCCCTACCAACAACAATGGCCGACCTGCGAAACTATGACACTGCTGCGCTGAACTCAGAAACGCAAGACATGCTTCTTCAAGTTTGGGACGAGTTTGGCTACGGATTAGATTTTTGCCGCTAAAAAGCCGGGATACATTGAAAGTTTATAATCTGTGTTAAAAAATTTTGAAACTTTTTCTTTTCATTACTATGAAGATTGTTTATGTCCAATTTATACTAAACTTTTTTAAATACAAATTAATTAAATTGGGACCATATTTTTGAATAACCCTTTATAATTGACCGAGCGAAGCGAGGTCTCCGTTTTAACTCGACCGTTCGGCATTTCGTCTGTGTGTCTGTTTGTCTCACGATTACGGCCAAACGCCTTGACCGATTTTGATGATTTTTGAATGAATGTTCCTTATTCCGTATATATACGGTTTTTTCCATTTTTCATTTTTAACCCCTTAAATTAAATACAAATGGCGGTCGGACCGTTTCTCTCAGTGTAAGCTTTTTTCCAAAGCCACTTTGTGGCTTAACCGTAAGTCGAATTTAAAAACTAATAACATTTTGCGAGTAGCATATTTGATTTTCAATAAAATTGTGTTCTTGATTTTTTTCCGTATCTCTAACGGTAAGCTCTCAAAATGGCCGTAAACTTCAAATTTGTTCAAAATCGTCCAATGTTTTTGTATTTCAACCATGTTTTTATACGTTTATTCTAAACCAATTCAAAAGTGTTCCATAGCTTTTTTGTAGATAAAGGTTCAAAGAATTCATATATGCCAGTAAAAAAATGATTGAAGTAACATTAACTAAGTTATTAGCTCAAGAAACAAACATGTTCAGTAACGAAAGGAAAAAGTTCAACTTTAGGCCTACATAAAAAGTAGTATAAATTATTGTAATTTTTTTCATAAATGTAAAAACGTTTCGTAATTTAGTTCTAAATAGAGTTGTTTAAAATTATTTATCTATTTCAAATTTCTTATTTTAATAAAACCAGTTTTTATGTTCCTACTGCAAGTCTGCTAACAAAACTAGGCCTGTTTTGAGTAGTAATTTAGGAATATATCCGTTGCCCAAAAATGACATATAATAATAAGAAAGTGTAGAGAATAAATCAAAGAATTAAACTGTATACTTCTAAATTAGCAGTGTAAATTTCATAAAAGTATTTGACTTAGCTTTACTTGAATTACAAAATGAGATGAAACAAATGAATCCTCCGTGGGAATTGTTGGTACATGGGTTGAGATCACTATCACGACGTTTTAACATTGTTTTTTTTTCATTATTTCTAATATTGCAATATGATATGGAAGTTATGGAACTATAAATACATTGTTAGGTTTTAGTTATTTAAGTATGTAAATATTTAATTCTACGTTTCCCTCTATAACGCGATATTTTTAGCTATCTTACGCATTATTAACCTAAATAAAACACAATGCCTCTAAAAGAAAATCTATAGCAGTTAAAGCTCAAGAAAAGAAAAAAAACGATAACTGGAAACCCCGGAATCGCGGGAATTGCAAAATAATGTTTCACTGGCTAAACCTTGTGCTGAATTCCTTACTGGCACACTGTTTTTAACCTATGCTCAAAACCACATTTGTTATTTCAACGAGCGAGGTCTACTGTTCACAGAACTACTAGTAAACTGTCAGAAAATTTAGCTCGTGCCCGCTTTACACGGTAACTCGCAAATTGTGTTACGTTACAAATTGAATCAGGAACGTCCCACGTCTTCGCTAAACGCCATCAATAAGATCGTGAAATCTAATATTGTATAATGCATTTACCCTCCTCCTATACTTCTATGCATACAGCCCGACTAGATCTAATTTCTTGTCAGCGATGTTTTCAATTGGACGCTTCAGAATCAAGCGAAACATAATTTCACAAGTTCGAATTTATTTCACCTGCTTCGTTTACAGCATTAGTGAATTCAGTTTCATTTGCACGTGTTACTGACAGCAAAACGAAAAGACGTATATTTCCTCCAAAAAGCTAGACATAAGGTTTAAGTAAGGTAGACAGTTTAGGCGGGTTTTTATTTTCTCCCCACTTCCATTTAGTAAATAAACAGTACTTTGTCGGTAATCTAAAGGCGTGCAAGTAGAGCTAATATAAAGGGCAAATTTGTTGGTGAGTCTTTGTTTAAAGCAAGGTTTTTTTAACTTTTACATACAGCGTAGTGCAAACAGTATGTGCACTGAAGTGTACACTCTCTGTTCAAACACACTTGCGTTATCGTGTTGAGAAAGCCAACGAATGATCCAATTTACTCGAAATAATTTATTCTACATTTCGACACTATACAAAACTAGCTGACCCGTACGGCGTTGCCCGTGGTGGTTGGTATTTTCAATCTTTTTAACGTAATTGTATTCGTTTTAAGTGTTCAGTCAGTGAGTGGTATTTGGCTTTTATAAATATAGATCTTAAATAATAAAAGCACTATTGTCATAATTTCATTCCAATCCGTTCGGTAGTTTTGAAAAAATCGTGATTTAATAACTTTGATCCCCCAAAGCCCCAGGCCTAACAAACTTTGTGTTACGATAGAAGCGGCGAGCGGTGAGTAGCGTAGCACCGAGCGGCGAAGAAGGCAACGATAATATTGCAAGCGATCACATTGTCAGCCACTGACGTATCCAAATGTTCACCGCCCTACTTAGTCAACGAGATAATGGCTTAACGACGCTTGGTCTAATGGCTCAGCGACAAAAAAACTAAATACATTTTATGCTAATGTAGGTCTAAGATTAAAGTCTGATATATGTTTTCGTTTTCTTAAATACTCCTACTCCCCGAGATCTGTCTTACAATTAGTAACTACTTATAAATCTTAAAACATCCTTCCTCTCCTTTACTCACTTTCACTTTTATTTCACCACACACTTACTGCCCGACACTTTCACCTTCTAAATATTGCCCAGGAACTAAAACATGTCCCCTAGAAAACATGTTGAGTTGGTTGTTAGCGTTAGCGCATATAATTACGAGATTTTTTCTTTTCCATTGAAAAATTTGAACAGCCTTCGTTTTCCATGCGTTGCTCTCCCATCTTCTATTTGTAGCGTGTTTTTGACTAATCTCTGGTTGGTCCATTTAAATCATGGGCGTCACGGCCTCCCTAGCTCCCAGTAAGGGTGTTGGCGTGCGAAGCACGCAATGCATTGTGTTTTTATAATATTCCCAATACGGTTTTGGCGTGCACGCAATGCATTGTGTATTGAAAATAGTCCCAATACGGGGGTTGGAGTGCGAAGCACGCAATGCATTGATGCATTGTGTATTGAAATTACTCCCAATGGGGGGTTGGCGTTCGAAGCACGCAATGCATTGTGTATTGAAAATATTCAAAATACGGGGGTTGCGTATTAAAACTACTCCCAATACGTGGGTGGGCGTGCAATGCACTGTGCGTCGGCCGCTTCTCATAGTGTTCAGTGTCAAGCTCACATGTGCGTCCTTAGCAGTGAACGTGTAAAGCCCCGTACCCAGTCCACCCCCCGCCCCCCCCCCCCCCCCCCCCCCCCTAGAAAATATCATATGATCGCCCACGATTTGAATAGTTGTTCATTATTATTGGTTGTAAAGTTAGGCATGTTTGACATTATTTTGTGCTTTTAAAGATTTGGTAGGCCTATACGTGCTTGTAAACCATAGTTGTCTGCGTTCTTTATATTGTAATGTAGTACTGGACATCCGCTGTACTTCCGCAGTACGATATAATATTTCCTTCCAATTTAATTTGGTATATTTATGTATATTTATTATTTATAATTATTAATTTATTATTTTAAGATACTTCTTATTAATAGTTTTCTTAATAAGCCCTTATTGGTTGCTGATGTTTACCAACACTACTTAGACGTGCTTTTATACGTGCAATAAATCTACCCTTTGAATGTAATTACCCAGGTTAAGTAAACACCGACCTCTCCAAATTGGCATCATTTGCATACGTAATTAATCGGTAGGCTTCCACGTGTAAACTATCTCTTACTTGACAGTCAAGCTATGCATAATGTATTTGGCCAATATATCTACTTGATGTTTTGTCGATAAATGAAATGTGTGGAATTACTGCGTGCAATGAAAGCGTATTGTTTGTTTTCTAAGCCCTGCTAAAACTCTACCGCCTGTGGGTACTAACGCGGAAATCTCCCTTAATTAATTAACTACAGGCGCTGACAATATTTGCCTGCTTACAATTTGTGTTTACTGATTTCCATTCAGAGCAGCAGGAGGGCTTTGGGTTAGTTGAAAACCTGACCAAAATCAATACCGGCAGCGGCAATTAAGCCGTAGTTACATTACAATACCTTGAGTTAGTTGTATACCTTCAGTCCGTATTGTTGATCTATCTATCTACAGCGCTGTTTCGCCAAACACTGTCGGCTTCGTCAGGCTTGTACTAACACATACACGAGTAACACACGACGCTGACACATACAAAATCAGGGTAACACTCAACGTGAATCTATATAAATAAAAATGAAAATGTTCGTCTGTTCGAAATCGCTAATCTCCGAAAGTTCTTCGCCGATTGCTTTGAAAATTCGACACAACGTTCCGTTCAAATACACGCGAGTTTTATATACTTTTTGAAAAACACCAGCATCTATTGAACATAAAAACAAAAGTATACAGAAAATATACTCAATATTTAACAAAAATGTAAGCTCCATTATATATGTTTATTGAGTATAATAATAACAGTAGTCAGATATTTCCTATTATATTTCCATTATCAGCTGATTTCCCCTGATTGGTTGCTGATGTTTACCAACACTACTTAGACGTGCTTTTATACGTGCAATAAATCTACCCTTTGAATGTAATTACCCAGGTTAAAAATATTCCAGTATCAAACAACCGTACACCGGGGGTGGCGACGCGTCACCGCCTCACGCTCATTTAAAAACGATTTCATAATGATGTAATCATTTTATCACAAATCGGTGAATTAAAAGTTTAGGTCAATTCATTGGCTACAACTTTCCCGCTGAAAGTTTGTTTGTAACACAAAAATAAAAAATATCTTTGCTTAGTAACTTTTCCATGACAGTCTGTGATAATTCTCAAATATATTACTGAAGCTTTTCCGTCGAGTTACAACAGCGAGTAAACGACAGCGCGCAAAAGGATTCCGCTGCTCTAGTCTTTGCAGTTATTAGCACAGTGACGTCAAAGTGAAACTGGCGGCACAGTGCCGAGATCAAACAAACGGTTTAGCCCTTGTTATATAGCCCTGCTCTGTAGCATTTTAGCAGGTATTTCTAGTGTGGATTGTCGGAGTTTTACTTTTAAATCTTATGCCAATAAGTAAAATTAAGCCATTTTCAAAATTACCAATACTGTAACTTTAAACGGTCGCCATTTTGTTGGGGTGGATCTAACGATGTTCGATTTGCGGCATTCTGTTCTCCTAAAATATACTTCTAATTTGAAGTGGAACTCGACTTAAGATTTTTCTCCGACTCCCTGTGGGCTGTCCTCCTAAAGTGATAAAACAATTATAATTGCTTCAAAAATAAGTTGTTTTTTTTTGTAGAGAAACGATGCACCAAGTTTTGTTGTTGTTACACAAATATATAACACCGTTCACAGACTTTTGAGAAACCCTGTTTATAAAATGTTAATTCCACCCTAAAACTTGTTTATAATACCATTGACAATTCTCGAGCTTAGGTCTTACGACAAGAGTCACTGCGACACCTCATCTTTACTACGCAAATTCGCTAATAATGCCATGAAACAATATTAGATTATCAAGTGCAAGCGTGACACTTGCGATAAGTAGAAAAGATATTGACCTCAAACTGTGTGTACTAATTTGTTACGTAACCTTTTATCACTGTACGAAAAATTAAAAATTATTTGAAATATTTTCAAAATGGCGGCGGTTTATAAATTTTAATGTCAAATATCTCAAAAACCGCTAACTTTACAAAATAATTACAAGAAACAAAAAAGGTTACTTTTTTAATGACAAATACAATGGTTTTTTTTATTTTGTCTGTAGGTCAAAGGATAACAGAGATATTGACCAAAAAAAGGAAAAATGTAATTCTTGGTAGTTTTCAACAATACCCAGAATTACTCTAGAAACAAAATATTTTATTGTTATTTTGAGCTAAAATAATAAGTTATTTACATAATGTTCCGAGCACTTTCTGAGCTGATTCCACTAGCAAAAATAACGGAAAAAGTTAATTTATTCATAGGTCTGGAAATGCTTCGTTAGAGAGTTACAACTAGCGAAAGATTTCACCCGTGTTTAAGATTAAATGAATACCGTTGAATTTTGAAAATTATTTTTTTTTTTAAATTGTTAACGTACATTTGTATATATTTTCGAAATTTGCACGTTTTTATTCCGTAAGAAAGTGTCAGAAATGTACTACTGATGCTGAGGTGATCCGAAAGCTAAAACAGGGGAAGGAGTTTTAACCTAAAAAATGCATATACAACCATAACACGCAAATATAACCCGCATATAAGCTCTAACCATATAGGTCTGGAACACACACGGCGTTTTCGTCGGGGACGGATTTTGTCGTCGCTGACATATCGACAGTGGCTCGAAGGAAAGTATCAGAGCATACATTGGTCTTTTAATTACCGCTGACGGTAGCTGTGCAGCCGCTCGCTGCCACTACAATCGATGGATTTTCCCCCGTCTCCGCCGAAACAGTTTCGAACGTGACCAAATGCGCGCCAAATATCCTTATTTTAGTATTTTTTCGTAGGATTCTTTCCTTCAGCGGTTCTTTAAATGACGAAACCTACATTCTAAAGTCATTGAAAAATGTTTCATCACAATTCCTCAAATCATGAAACAAAGTGTAAAGTGCTCCAAAATCTTCTCTTCTTTTATTGATTGGATAAACCAAAAAAGTCAGTTTTTCTTTCTTTTTTTTTTTGCTTTCTCTTCAATCGTCGACGGAATAACAATAAAGAGAGAGTTGTTCTCTGTTCATATCAATAAAACATTTAAAAAATAATATATTACATAACACACTTCGTGATTGATGAACTAGAGGCTTCATTTTAATGAACCCCAATGAGGCTTTTAGACGGCGTCGGAAATTTTACCGCCCTGTGTCCACATTTAAAATTGTATGAGCAGCAACGGAACTAATCCGTAGCCGATAAAAAAACGCCCTGTGTGTTCCAGGCCTAAGGCCTCGGCTACGATAGAAGCAGCGAGCGGTGAGTGGCGTAGCACCGAGCGGCGAAGAAGGCAACGATAATTGCAAGCGATCACATTGTCAGCCACTGACGTATCCAAATGTTCACCGCCCTACTTAGTCAACGAGATGATGGCTTAACGACGCTTGGTCTAATGGCTCAGTCCCAATAAAACTAAATACATTTTATGCTAATGTAGGTCTAAGATTAAAGTCTGATATATGTTTTCGTTTCTCAATTTAAATACTCCTACTCCCCGAGATCTGTCTTACAATTAGTAAAATATTAGAACTACTTACATATCTTTAAACATCCTTCCTCTCCTTTACTCACTTTCACTTTTATTTCACCACACACTTACTGCCCGACACTTTCACCTTCTAAATATTGCCCTGGAACTAAAACATGACCCCTAGAAAACATGTTAAGTTGGTTGTTAGCGTTAGCGCATATAATTACGAGATTTTTTCTTTTCCATTGAAAAATTTGATCAGCCTTCGTTTTCCATGTGTTGCTCTCCCATCTTCTATTTGTCGCGTATTTTTGACTAATCTCTAGTTGGTCCATTTAAATCATGGGCGCCACGGCCTCCCTAGCTCCTAGTAAGCGTGTAGGCGAGCGAAGCAAACAATGCATTGTGTATTTATAATACTCCCAATACGGGTTTCGGCGTGCGAAGCACGCAATGCATTGTGTATTGAAAATATTTAAAATACGGGGGTTGGTGTGCAAAGCACGCAATGCATTGTATATTGAAAATAGTCCCAATACGGGGGTTAGCGTGCGAAGCACGCAATGCATTGTGTATTGAAAATATTTAAAATACGGGGGTTGGCGAGCAAAGCACGCAATGCATTGTGTATTGAAAATTTTCCCAATAAGGGGGTTGGCGATCGAAGCACGCAATGCATTGTGTATTGAAAATATTCCCAATACGGGGTTTGGCGAGCGAAGCACGCAATGCATTGTGTATTGAAAATATTCCCAATACGGGGGTTGGCGAGCGAAGCACGCAATGCATTGTGTATTGAAAATATTCAGAATACGGGGGTTGGCGAGCGAAGCACGCAATGCATTGTGTATTGAAACTAGTGGCAATACGTACCCGTACCTCAGTCCAGCCCCCACTAGAAAATATATGATCGCCCACGATTTGAATAGTTGTCCATTATTATTGGTTGTAAAGTTAGGCATGTTTGACATTAGTTTGTGCTTCTAAAGATTTGGTATAAGTGCTTGTAAACCTAGTTGCCTGCGTTCTTCATATTGTAATGTAGTACTGGACATCCGCTGTACTTCCGCAGTACGATATAATATTTCCTTCCAATTTAATTTGGTATATTTCTGTATATTTATTATTTATAATTATTAATTTATTATTTTAAGATACTTCTTATTAATAGTTTTCTTAATAAGCCCTTATTGGTTGCTGATGTTTACCAACACTACTTAGACGTGCTTTTATACGTGCAATAAATCTACCCTTTGAATGTAATTACCCAGGTTAAGTAAACACCGACCTCGCCAAATTGACATCATTTGCATACGTAATTAATCGGTAGGCTTCCACATGTAAACCATCTCTTACTTGACAGTCAAGCTATGCATAATGTATTTGGCCAATATATCTACTTGATGTTTTGTCGATAAATGAAATGAGTGGAATTACTGCGTGCAATGAAAGCGTATTGTTTGTTTTCTAAGCCCTGTTAAAACTCCACCGCCTGCGGGTACTAACGCGGAAACCTCCCTTAATTAATTAACTACAGGCTTTGACAATATTTGCCTGCTTACATTTTGTGTTTACTGATTTCCATTCAGACTAGCCGGAGGGCTTTGGGTTAGTTGAAAACCTGACCAAAATCAATACCGGCAGCGGCAATTAAGCCGTAGTTACATTACAATACCTTGAGTTATACCATACGCGCTATAACCTTTCACTTGGGATTTTTGGAGTTTAATGTGAAAATGGTATCGGCAACGTCGCACTGCTGAGACCAGCGGATGTGTCTTATCGCGCTGGCTCACAGATGCACTTCCTGAGAAGGCTCTTTCGAAATTGCAAATTATTTTTTTTTTTCTTCTGAGACAATTTTTAATATTTCTTATCATAACATGTTTGGTCATACTTTACTGATAATAAATATCTAAAATTTATTAAAATTAGACAATTAATTATAAGTATTGTTTATAGTTGTATAATGTAATAGTTAAAACATTATTAAAAATTCCAGGTAATTAACTCAACCATGAGTTCATCTCTTCATGGTAGTCGTTACTCTTTTTTGAACCGAATATAAGTGGTTCAGATTTAATCCACCCTTTTGATGATCCAGCACGGCAAACAATAATTCTACTCACTTTCCCAATTGGTGCCCCCAGACTACCCTGTACAGTTTAATCAGTCCAACCTGTAGTTATCGTAGTGTTTTTATTAATCCACGTATCGTCCAAAAATACAGTTTTATTCCAGTCAATATGTTTGGAAGCCCTTAAAACGATA
>JAGFPH010002035.1:145333-157442 GCA_018207615.1 Philaenus spumarius
TTTTTTTGCGACATTAAAGATAATTATCGTAATTGTTATGTTACAAATTAATTATATTAGTATGAAGAAAAGAGTGGTGCTGATTATTTAATCGCTATTGTTAAATCAATTTAACACAATTTAAAAGTATTACAGTTAACTATATTTTGTCAAGCAAACATTCTTGTAGCAGTGATTAGGAATTTTCTCTCAGCTTAGAAAGAAGAGGATGTGAACAAATTAACCGTACATCGCTTCTAGTTCGTTATGATTATTTTGCTTAAAGGTTTTCGAATGTATAGTGAGCGAAGAGAGCTTAACGTTAAGCTTTTGTGTTTCTTATTTTTAAAGTTGTATTGGCGGCTATATACGTAGCTCAACATTAATTCTAGGAGTTATACCATCGTGTTTTGCTTTTTATTGAAATACAAAGTTTTTTTTCACCTAATCCGAAACGTTTAATTTTATTATTTTTCTGAGTAAATACTTTGTGCGATACAAAGTTTGTATTTCACCGAGTAATAACTGTAATTGTTCATAATATTGTTTAAAATCAGTCTATCGGCCAAACTCAGTGACGGAGTGCAGCTATCATTATACAAATTCTCCGCTGCATTGATTTATTAAAATACAGTACTTTCAAAATGAAAATAGGTTTGGAAATAAATGTGCATCACATTATACCTTTTTGTTCATAAATAATACGGAAAAATACTCCTTAACGAAACCTGACTGTGTCAGTAAAATTTGATGAAAGATAATAATAAACCATCTAATTATTGTAGACTAGGGGAAACCCCTGCGTGCTCCTCATGCCAACCCCGTTGGAACATTCTATACACATAATCATGTTATGTTTTCTTTGTAATAAAGGTGTAGGTTTAAAAAGAACCCGAAAGCTAAGTTCAAATCAAATTATTTCGTCTATTTTACAACAACATTTGTAATAAAGGTTAAAAGAACCAGCAGGGCTCAGGTCTACACTTTAATAAAAACCTAAACTAAAAGTTAGAAATACACATAATTGCTTCTAAGTTTGAAATCAGCTTTTAATGGAAATATTAGAGCAAACAGCTGTTTTATCTGTTATTTTATTCAATTGGTTGTTAAGGTAATGAATGTAAATACATTCAAGAAATATGTGTTGGTTTATCAGTCTAGGCCTAACCTAAGGATTTTTCCCGACTAAATTTACAAATATTGAAATAAAAATGAATTATAGAATATGTTACTCAGTCATAGTGTAGCTTTTTGTTAGTAAAACTATTTTTTCAATAGGTTCAGTAGTTCCAGAGATTACCCCCTACATACAAACAAACAAATTTTACCTATTTTGTAATATTAGTATAGATAAAGATTTGGAACTTTTGAATATTGTTAAAAACATAACAGCTACTTATTGCTGAAAGAGAAACCCAGTATAATTTAAAGAGTTTATTCTGAAAAAATTTAAGTTGGATGGTTGGGAAAAAGGGTGAAATTTTGTGTTGTATAGCCTTCTTCATTAACGCTTTATAACAGTTATTAGTTGTCGACGAGTTTTTATACCATACGGATTAGCCGCACGAAATGCTCGAACGGAAAAATAATGAGAAAAGTTGCATTAGGTTCCATCCGACATTTTCAGAACGGATCGACTTCCTACATTGTTTTACCCTTTTTAGAAAAGAATGCCTCAGAGTTCTTTAGTTAATCAGGATGAGTAACATTCTTTAGTGGAGCTCTATGGGACGCTAAGGTATATACAATGCTGTTTTTGTTTAAATATTTACATACTAGGGGAAACCTCTGCGTGCTCCGCATGCCAACCCTGTAGGATCCTTCTATACACAAAATCATGATAATATGCTTTCTTTTTAATAAAGGTGTAGGATTAATAATAACCCCAACGCTAAGCTGGTAAATAATGTACAAATCAAATTATGTTCTATATTTTATAACAGCAGTTATAATAAAGGTTAAAAGAACCAGAAAGGCTCAGGTCTGCACTTTAATAAAAACCTGACTTAAAAGTTAGGAATACAAATAATTGCTTTAAAGTTTGAAATCAGCTGTTAATGGAAATATTAGAGCAAGCAGATGTTGTATCTGCTATTTTATTCAATTAGTTGCTATGGTAATGAATGTAAATACATCCAAGAAATATGTGTTGGTTCATCAGTCTAGGCCTAACCTGTGAATGTTTTCCAACTAAATTTACATATATTGAAGTAAAAAATGTTTTTATCATTATCAATCAAACTAGTTTTCAATCGGTTCAGTAGTTCCAGAGATTACCCCCTACATATAAACAAACAAACAAACAAATTGTTATAACAATTTCTCTCTAAATTTTAAACAAACTTTAAATTTGTGTGCAATAAAAGCTTTAAGTTACAATAAAAAACACATGATTGGTTAAACATGTTTTAGTCCAGTTAATGAAGTCCTTCAAAATACTCTAAAAGATACACTTCTGACAACGTTCTTATGGCGCCTCAAAACTGTTTGAGAAGTCTTCATGTAGAATCTTCTTCAGAATTGTTGTCACTTTGTTCTGAATCTCTTCGACGTCCTCAAACCGTGATCCTTTAAGGCCTTCTTAAGACATGAGAAAAAAATCAGCATGTGCCAGATCTGGAGAGTACGGTGGGTGATGCAAAACTGTCACGCTGAGTTAAAAATTGGCTTACGAAGATAATGGTATGCGATTGTGCATTGTCGCGCAGTAACATCCAATTTGGGGTCTGAAAAATGTGTAGCCTAACACGCCGGATGAGCTACAACAAACGTTTGAGAATCTCCAAGTAGAATGTGGAATTCACCGTTTGGCCAGCAGGAACGAATTTCTTATGATTAATTCTTTGTCAACAAATGTGATTAACATGGTCTTCACTTTGGATTTTTTCACGGTGACCGCCGTTCCATTGATCGTTTTTTAGTTTTGGGGTCGTACTGGTAACATCAAGTTTCATCTCCTGTGACAATGGAACCCAGAAAATTCCGGATCCCGGTTACACATACCAATGAAATCACATTTGGCCTCAAAAGTCTTGCTTTTTGATCATTTGTTAGGAAGTGCTGCACAAATGGTGAACAAATCTTGCGTTTGCCCAATTGTTCATGGACGATGATCCCCACTGTGTCATTGCTAATATCCAGTTCTTCTGCTGTTAATCACAGAATCAATCACTGATCTTTCGGTAACATCGTTCGCACACGTTCAATATTTTCCTGCTTGTGGATGGTCGTTCCGAACTCGGTTCGTCCTCCACCGATTCTTTGCCAGCGCGAAAGCGTGCAAACCAATCGTACACACATTTCCTACTCACAGCATCCTGTGAGCACTTGTACCAACACCTCATGGCCCATGGCTTTTTGACGCACACTACTCGGAACACTCTGTTACAGTGACTGTAAAAGTACTGCAATAGAAACCTCGCGCAATTCCCGACAAATGGCAGGTCCAGACTTGTTCATGCCTGCGTAGTCTATATTAGACCATTCACTGAACTTTTTAGAAGGCAGATCTCGTATTATTCAATACAACAGCAGAAATCAAAACAAGCAAACATGGACATCAAAAAAGACTTAAGGAAATAGACAGATGGGTGGTAGGTTAGATTCGTTAAAGTTTCAATGCTCTTCAGTTGTGGCGTATTAGTCGGCCAACTATTTAGTATTTTTTAAACTTACTGTAATAATTTATTTAAATGTTTTGTGTTATGTGTTTATTTAATTGTGAGGGGACTCGGTGGAAAAGTATCTGCACTTAAAGTTTGTTTGGACATCAAAGTATGTAATCTATATGTATATAATCCAAATACCACTCACTAACTCATCACGAAATCTCAAAAACCATTGAACGGATTGGAATGAAATTTGGTATGTAGCTTCCTCTAGGGCCGTAGGTGCTCGCTAAGAAAGGTTTTCAAAAAAGTCAAAATTTCAGGGGGGTTTGGAGGGTCAACGTTACTAAAAATCCTCATAAGAAATAAATAGTGTAATATATTTATTAATATATATATTTTTTAATTTATATTTAACTTTGATTTGTCTATCCGTGCAAAGCCGGATCGGGTAGCTAGTGTATCATATACAAGGTGATTCAGAACCATGCGGAAATGTTTCGGTAGCTCATTATATAGCTGAAAATAAGGAAAAAGTTCATATAAACATTGGTCCGAAAACGTTTAGTTTTTTTAGGTATCCACAATTTTATTTACAAAATAATTCATATCTAGAGAACGGTTTGACTGATTGAGTTCAAACTTGGCAAGAATTTTAACCAAACAATGATATATCTCAGGAAAAATAATCGATTCTATCCAATCATGCGTTTAAAAATGGCGGCTGTTTGAAAATTGCAAAACCTAAATTTACTCAAAAACCATACATATTAACAAAATATATCAACACACCTTTTTTGTAGCCGTTTTGATTCCCTTTCGGATGGTGGAGCTGTCAAAACAATGGGATGAACGATAATAGTTATGTGTAATAATTGGTATGTTCAACCCGGCATCCTATACCAACACAGTAAACACAACAATATTGTATGCACATGTGTTGTCATTATCTTTAACGCAGCTATTATCCTACATCCGATTGTTTTTACAATTACACCGTCCGATAGGAAATCGAAATGGCTACAGAAAAGGTACCTACCTTGACATATTTTGTTAAAATATATGGTTTTTGAGTAATTTAGGTTTGACATTTTCAAACAGACGCCATTTTGAAACGCATCATTGGATAGAATCGATTATTTTTCTTGCGATATATCATTGTTAGGTTAAACTTCATGCCACGTTTGAACTCAATCAGTCAAACCGTTCTCTAGATATGAATCATTTTGTAAAAGAAACAAAATGGCGCATATCTGGAAAAGGAAGCGTTTTCGGGCCTATGTGAAAAACTTTGTTTCTTATTTTCAGCTATAGAATGAGCTACCGAGACATTGCCGTATAGTTCTGAATCACCCTGTATAGTCTAATTTGTTTAAGTTTTTATTTTATACAGTTGTTTAGTTGAAGCGTTGTTTCAGCATAACTTTATTATGATTTCAGATATAGAAGGGAATTGTTTACATTTTACAGAATTTAACTTGGCCATCTTGAGGATATAGAAGCTGCTCGTTTACCGGTAAGTTTAGATATTTCCGTTTACGCTTGCTATGGCTAATAAATCACAATTTTGTTATAACAACATTTTAGATAACATATTTGTTGCTTGATTTCTGCAGTACTTACAGTTAAACCAGGGTTTATAATATTAGGTGTCGTCAGTATGTGTTTCTTGAGTAGATCCAACATATTTGTCAAAGGACCAACTTGGACGCTGCACTAATCGTAATAGTTTAAACAAAACATTGAGTATTCAGAGAGAAAATTTGATCATTATTAGAGTTATTTTAAAATTTATTAAAAACGTTTTGGAAAATTTATTGAAATTGTGTCATAGTCCAGTCGCTTGAGAGGTAAAAATGGGTCCAAATCCACATGAAATCAGGTAGTTATGATATGGTAGATGTTCTGGATGGTTAGAGAGTGAAAAACCAAAAGTTTTCGTCTCCGCGATTTCCGCCATATTGAAAAAAAAACACCGAAAAAAGCCAGTTTTTCCAGTTTTCGATAACTCTTAAACGGTGCACCGAAAAAAAATGTTCTCTTTTTCCTCAATTTTACCCCCACCAATTGATTATTGGTGGTAAAATGTTTTTGAGATGTGCGGTTTTGGAGGAAATTTTGTCCTCTGCAAGAACTAAAATGGAGCAAATTTGGCTGCGATGCACCGTTTACTGTTATAAGTTAGTTTTTCGGTGATTTTCCAAGATGACGGAAAACACACAGGGGTGGGTATGACTAAAACTTGTGATTTTCACTCTTTAACCATTTCGAAAAACCTAAAATAATCTGAACCGCCTGATTTAATGTAAGGTTGGAGCCCTGCAGAGACTGTATTACCAGTGTAACTCTAAAAATAGGCGTAACTTTATCTATAAAGGGAGATTCCCGAAGACATGCAGCAACTTCGGGAGCTCATTCTACGTGTAAAAGTAAAGGAAAACAGATATATAAACATAGGTTTAATTGCCTTAATTCCAAGTGGCTCAATGGTAATGGGGGAAATGCAAACTTGATAACATAACCTCACAGAAAGAAATCACATGGACTCTGCGAGGTGGCCAATGCATGAGTGACATATTGTCGTCAGTTGCACGACCAGGTAATTGCTCATCGAGGTATTCTCTGACATCATGGTGCCAATGGGGCGGAGCTCCATCTTGAACCAATATGTAGTCATTACTACCTTCCTCTAGTTGAGGGAAACGTCACTCACCATGTCCAAGTAGGATCTGCCTCTGATCGTACATTCTTCAAAGAAGAAGGAAAGTATATCTTTTGTTTTGGTATAGCACAAAACACGTTTATCTTAGGAGAATCCCTCTCATGTTCAACAATTACTCTAGGATACGCAGGTTGTGTTTGTCAACCTTTTCACCGTTAAGAAACGTTGATTCGTCCCCAAACATTAGTCTATCAGTGAATGCATCTTCTCGAAAACTGGTCTCTATGTCAACACAGAATACAAAACGTTTCTCCTTATCAACATCACGTAATGTTTGAAGCAGCTGTAGCTTGTAAGGTTTCATCTGTAAACGTTTTCTCAAAATCCTCCAAACAGATGGCTGTGGAATTTGAAGTTCTACCCTCACCCTGGTTGTTGACATTTTTTGGACGGCGCAGGATAGAAGCTTGTACCTGTTCTTCACGATTTTCATCCAGAGATGTCCTGTCAACACTTTTTGATTTGCACAATCAACCTGTATTTTTTTAATTTCTTGTGCCAATCATAAATAGACTGCCTACCTTTTGGGTCTTTTTGAAAGCATATCCTAAAAGGGCGTTGCACTAAAGTACATTTTTGAGTTTCTCTAGTTGAAGCACACAAAAAGCTTTCTCAACGCTGTTAGTAACCATTAGTACCATTTAGTAGATTAAAAACGGCCTTGGTAGTTCCAATTTACAAAAAAGGGGATAAACATAGGTCAGGAAACTATAGACCAATATCCTTGAACTCATCCTTATCTAAAATGTAGGAAAAAATTATGAAAACAAGAATATTATCATACTTAAAGAAATTGCTTTCTTTAGTGAAAATCAGTACGGTTTTTTGGTTGGTAGCAACACTGAGACAGCTCTTATTAATTTTGTGTGCAGAGTTATGGAGCGAATAGATAACGGGAAATGTGTGAGTAGTTTGTTTTTAGAAATAACTAAAGCTTTTGACTGTGTTGACCATAGCTTACTCTTGGAAATATTATCAAATTGTGGAATTAGAGGTGTGGTCTATAATTGGTTCTCCAGTCACCTTACAGACAGGGAACAGTGTGTTCGTATTCAGGGTTGCCTTGGAAATGTAAGGAAAATAAAATATGCGGTCCCTCAGGGATCAGTGCTTGGACTTATGTTGTTTATAGTTTATGTTAATAGTTTGTGTAAAGGTAGGCTGGCGGGTAGTATTTACGCATTTGCAGATGACACCGCGTTGTGCTACATCAGAAACACAACACAAGAAGTGGAAACTGTCATGCAAGCTGATCTTAATGCTCTGAGGTGGTGGTTTTCCAAGCATTATATGGTTTTAAATACGGATAAAAGTTGTTACATAAATTTTAATCTGAGAGGAGAGTCTACATTTACAGACCCTAAGTTATACAAATGTATGGATTGTGTAGTTGGAAATTCGGTGTGCGTTTCTTGCATTGTAATAAAACAAATGTCTTCGTGTAAGTATTTGGGAGTGGTTTTATATGGCCGTTTAACATGGAAAATGCACATTGCTAATTTAAAAGCTAAACTAAACAATATCTTACGTTTATTTTTCACTTAAAATATGTCGTCCCGAGAAGTGTTTTACGGAAAATTTATTTTTCCATGGTCCATAGTAGGTTGGAGTATGGGATCTGTTGTTGGGGAGGTACGTTTATTACTAATCTTAGGACTTTGATTGTAATACTAATTATTTACCTTAAGTCCGTCTTGTGACTCCTTGTCGTTTAGTTTAAGACGACATGTTTCGGAGCCGTAACTCCATCATCTGGTCATCCCTCTGGTGAGTTCGTCGAACATTAAAAGCATTAAAATTTTATAAACACACACATTTACACACGCACACTAACACACAAACACAGTTCGTCACACGAATAAAACTAAACGACAAGGAGTCACAAGACGGACTTAAGGTAAATAATTAGTATTAATTATCTGTGACTCGGACCATAATCATGCAATGCTTTGATTGTAATACAGAAGAGGTTCGTACGGCTTATATTAAATAAAACAAGGCTGGTGCCATCTTTACCATTGTTTCGATGCATCTCTGTATCGCCTCTTCGCTATCTGTTTATTTACAAAGCCCTTAAAATATTTTATATCAGGAGTCAGGGTTCTTCATTTTTTTGCAACACAATTGATTATTTTTTAAGATGCAAAAGCAAAGCAAAGGTACCTAAAGCCAGATTAACAATTTACTTAAATTTCTTCTCTGTAACTGCACCTAGACTCTATAATAAACTTCCTGAAGAAATTAAAAAATCTGGTAAACTAAGGAAATATTTGATTCTCCTGAAGAACTGGCTATTGAGCAGGGACGATGTGGAGGGCTTGTTGGATGTGGTCGTGTGATGATCTATGTTGTATGTGTGAGTGGTTGTGTGAGAGAGATGGAAGTACAGTAGTTTTGAGCCTGTGTGTGTATGAGAGTATGGATGTGCACTGTGCGATTTAAATTTATATAGAGTACAATATGGAGTGTTTTTTTTATATATGATCATTGTTAACTTTTTATCGTATATAACCCTTTACATAAGTTCTGTTAAACCTTTAGTTCGTGTTGATATGTCTGTTTAATTTCTTATTTTTTAATTTGTCTTTAAAAAATTCTCTCGCTATTTGTACGTTTTTCCATAATACATTATTTATTTTTTATTGTAAATTTAACTTCTCCCAAACCCTTTTTCTTACTCTTTTTTTTCTTTTTGCTATGAATAAATTATCATCCACTTGCAACCTCAAAACGTGCTAGAGTTTGCAAATATTTTATTCCCCATATGGAAACAATTCTGTTATTTTTTTTATAAGTTAAGTTTTATGTTATATTACAGGTAGTTATTTTATCTTATGTTATATTTAAGTTACGTTCTTATTTATTATTTCGTATGTGATTGTATATATTAGGGAATAAAATAAATATCTAAATCAAATTTAAAAAATTTTACACCTACAATAAGAAGGTTTTCCTAGCAACAATGTTCCAGCAATCAACTGTTAAAGTAAAACTTTAGGTTATTATATCTACCCACTGATGCCAACATGACCGGTATTAATTATGCAATTTCCCTGTTATTGATTTAGAAAAGTGTCTATTTCATTTTGAATGACCCTGTATTATTCCTAAAAGTAAATTTTAATTTATTTTTGCTGTAATTTTAAACTCGTGTATTATCACGGAATAGTGAAACGCCAACTGTTATTTTTAACACGAGTTGCGAAAGTTGCAAAAGCTCAAATTGCTTGGATGTACTGTCACGTATAATCGCATTTTCTGTCGACTGACGGAACAAATAGCGCCATCAAGAGCTCGTGCAATACTTGAATACAATTTGCGACAAAAACTGCATCTCAGTGTTTAGATTTTCTCGCTGATGTATACCCAGTTTAATAATACATTATTCATATTTCTATACGTAGCGCTTTGTCCTAACTATAATGCCACCGACTGCCTGACAGAATCAACATACATCGAAAACTACTTATAATACAAATAAGAAAATTTAAAAGTATTTTGCAAATATTTTAAAGCACAAAAATGGTGAACATTAAGATAAAATAGCTGTTCTGATCAAAATATTAGCAACACATGTTTGTTTACGTTTAAGGTTAGGCATCCAATGAAAAAAAAAAAAAAACACGTTTATTTGCAACCAATTTGGCAAAATTATAATCAAGTAAGTATTATTCTCCACAACTAAAAGTTTTACTTTCTCACTATACTAAGTTATAGTATAAAGTATAGTGATCGCAAAAAAAATCGATGTTGAGATTTTTGTGGAAATATCCGTTTTGGGCGCCCTGAGTCCAAACAAGTGGTTTGTACAAAATGTCTGTATACAAAGCTAGAGTGAAAACTATTCGATCGATTTCAAACAAATTTGCACCAGACATGTCAAGTTTGCCTGTATAGATGCACGAAAAACGGTTCTGAAAAAAAAAAGTGAAAAGCAACAACCTTTTTGGCAAATAAAAAAAACCAAAAAATCTGTTATTATTTTTTTATAAAAAAACCGCTCTAACGATTTTGATAACATTAGGCTTATTTGTAGCCTTTAATGTACCCCACCATATGCAAAAAAACACATCTTTCTAAAAATTTTCGTTTAGCTAATAATAATAACTGATTTTTTGGGGGTTTTTTGGCCATAAAGGGGGTTGTATTTAAACAATTTTCAAAACCTGTTTTCGTGCATCTATAAAGTCCTAATTGACGTGTTTGGTGTGAATTTCTTTGAAGTCGATCGAATAGTTTTCTCTCAAAGCCCCGAAGCTAAGGTGGTAAATAATGTCAAATGTTAAAATCAAATTATTTCGTGTATTTTATAACAACAGTTATAATAAAGGTTAAAAGAAACAGCAAGGATCGTGTCTACACTTTAATAAAAACCTAACCTAAAAGTTAGAAATACAAATAATTGCTTCCAGTGTGACATCAGGTGTTACTGGAAATATTACAGAAAACAGCTGTTTTATCTGTTATCTTATTCAAGTAGTGGCTATGGTAATTCATCAGTCTAGGCTTAACCTAAGAATTTTTCCGACTAAATTTACAAATATTGGAATAAAAAATGTTTTATATCAAAATAAATTATAGCCTATTACTCAATAATTGTAAAGCTTTTTATTAGTAAAGTTATTTTTTTCAATCGGTTCAGCAGTTCTAGAGATTAACCCTTACATACATATACAAACAAACAAGAAAAACGAAAAATTTTTACCTCTTTATAATATTAGTGTAGATAGGTCACCGCTATCCCATCCGCCAATACACCCTGTGCCTCTGTTCTACCAATGAATACAGAAACTATAAGAAACGCAATCCCCATGTTAAAAAATTCAGCCCAGTTTTATTTGAATTTGACGAGGTTGCCACGGCGTTCACTAGGTAGCGGAAGCGCCACTGTCGCCGCCGTGCCTGTGCTGGAGAGAGACAGAGAATGGCACTCAGTCAGAGAGAATGAACGCGTTGGCTCAGCTGCTACTAGGGAAATACACAATTTCTCTCTTCCTTGTCCAAGGCAACGAGTTTCCATTTGTTTGTAGCTATAATATTTTAAGTATATATAATATAATTTGAATTTTTCCGGCTAATAAATTAATGTATAAAACATTAATGACAACATTATTTTCAAAATGCAAATGAAAATTATCAGAATATTGGTAAAAGTACTGTCAACATATTATAATAATAATTTTGAAAATACACCATCATACATGAGAATAAAACTTTAATAAATTGTTTTTTGTAATTAATAAAATATAATTTTAAAAACAAGTTATAAATTATCTCTTTAAAAAAAGTTTTTATTCTGTTGAAGAGTATTTTTTACATTATTGATGAGTTATCTGAATCCTACTAATATTATAAATGTAAAAGTTTGTATGTTTGTTTGTTTCTTTGTTTGACTGAATTGTACTGGATGGATTTGAATGAAATTTGGTACACATATAGATCATGACCTGGAATGAGACATAGGCTATAAATCATTTTGATTTAAGGGTTGAAACAACCCCTAAAACAATAAATATTTATTATTATACATCCATTAAGACTGGAAAGATGGAATTTGGTACATTTATTTCTTACAAGGTACATATAAAATTTAAACTATATTTGCATTTTACACTGTGCTGCTAAGGGGTGAAATTGTAATAACAACCCCTGAAACAATACAAATTAATTATTATACTTCCCATAAAGCTAGAGAGCTGGAAATTGGTACATTCATTTCTTAAAAGATATATATAAAAGTAAACCATATTTGCATTTTTCAGTGTGCTGCTAAGGGGTGAAAATGTAACAACAACCCCTA
>JAGFPH010002035.1:161127-178168 GCA_018207615.1 Philaenus spumarius
CCTTTATTTAGTTGTTTAATGTTATAGGCCTAACCTCAAAACTCAATAATCCAATATTTATTATTGAAATCATAGCCCTGCTTATAATCGAGCTTTAGCTCGGTCTCCAGGTACTTATTCAAAACCAACAGCGTTTTTAGGGAAATTAACCAACTTAAAGCAAACAAAAACAAAAATCAACTAAAAATGCTTACTATATTTTAATTCAAGTAAAACATTGGTTGTTACATAATATATATAAAACAGCTGTGTTGCATCAAAAACTGAACATTATTTTAGGTTGACTTACAATGAAACAAAACACGTTTATTTGCAACTAATTTAGAATCAGGGTTTTTTTACAATTCTTAACAACTATCACTTTTTTTAGATTAGGTAAAAGCAAACAAACTGTTTACTGTATTATCTATAAAGGTTTACAAACTATAAATCAACATTTGTGAAGTATATTCTTAAGTGATATAAAACCATTTTGCAATTCGATTACTTAAGTCAATGTAATGAAGAGGAATAACTACCCTTTAAATTAAATCAAGCAATAGTGAAGCATTGGTTTGTCCTAGTTCATAATAAATGTGTATTATTAATAATAACCTCAAAACTGAGATGGTAAATAATGTTAAATGTTCAAATTAAATTATTTATTATATTTTATAACAGCGGTTATAATAATGTTTAAAAGAACCAGCAAGGCTCAGGTCTACACTTTAAAACACTAACCTAAAAGCTAGAAATACAAAAATAATTGCTTCAAATTTTAAAATCAGCTGTTATTGGAAATATTGGAGCAAACAGCTGTTTTATCTGTTATTTTATTCAATTGGTTGCTATAGTAATAAATGTAAATACATGTGTTGGTTTATCATTCATGGCCTAACCTAAGAATTTTCTCCGACTAAATTTACAAATATTGAAATAAAAAAAGGTTTTTATCGAAATGAATTATAGCCTATGTTACTCAGGGGTAGTGTAGCTTTTTATTAGTAAAACTATTTTTTCAATCGCTTCAGTAGTGAAATAGATTACCCCCTACATACAAACAAACAACCAAAGGCGTTTTTTCATTTTTTCAAATTTTAGATTTTTAAGAGGTTTTACCCCCCAAAAATGGCAAAAAAACGAGAAAAATCGAATTTTCTCAAAAACGGCTGTAACGGTTTTGATAAAATTTGGCTTATTTGTAGCCCCTATGTACCCTACCATATGAAAAAAAACGCATCTTTCAAAAATTCTCGTTTAGGTAATAATAACTGATTTTTGTGGGGTTTTGGCCAAAAACGGGGTTGTTTTTCAAAATTTTTCAAAAAACTTTTTCGTGCATCTATACAGGCCTAATTGACATGTTTGGTGTGAATTCGTTAGAAATCATCGTATAGTTTTAATAATAATAATAATAATAATAATAATAATAATAATAATAATAATAATATAATAAAATATGGATGTGCGTTAAATGCATCTAATATTTTCCATGGTATGTCCTACTTTTGCAATTCTAAATAACCACTTTCTATGCTACCTTTGGGAAGGTATAAAGTTTCAACTGGGAGAAAGTATGTGGCAGTTATCTGGTACCGTTTATTTGAGATTCTGTTCACGTTCTGCACCAACCATTTTTAACAGAATGCCTGCGATTTTTAAATACAAAAAGTTAAAAACAAAACTTCTAATGTTATCGAAAACCAGGTTATTTTCTCCGGATGATCTGTTTTTTAAAGTCCATGTTTGATGTTTTGTCATTTGTGAGGTCTTAATTTTATTGTTGATTTTACGTTAGGAAGAGAATTTTATAGTATTAATGTGATCTGTTAAAGATTAAGGAATACATTAAAAATTTTATTGTATACTAGGGGAGATCCCTGCGTGCTCCGCACGCCAACCCCCAATGGAAGCTTCTAAAAACATATGTTATGTTTTATTTATAATAAAGGTGTACTATTTAATAACCTCAAAACTAAGATGGTAAATAATGTTAAATGTGCAAATCAAATTATTTCTTATATTTTATAACAGCAGTTATAATAATGGTTAAAAGAACCAGCAAGGATCAGGTCTACACTTTAAAACACTAACCTAAAAGCAAGAAATACAAAAATAATTGCTTCAAATTTGGAAATCAGCTGTTATTGGAAATATTGGAGCAACCAGCTATATTACGCTATGTTATTTTATTCAATTGGTTGCTATGGTAATAAATGCAAATACACGTATGTGTTGGTTTATCATTCTTGCCCTAACCTAAAAATTTTCTCCGACTAAATTTACAAATATTGAAATAAAAAAGGTTTTTTTATCGAAATGAATTATAGCCTATGTTACTTAGGGATAGTGTAGCTTTTTATTAGTAAAACTATTTTTTCAATCGGTTCAGTAGTGCCAGAGATTTACTCCCTACATACAAACAAACAAACAAACGAAAAAAAAAAGAAAAAAAACTTTACCTCTTTATAATATTAGTATAGATTTATTTTTGAAGTGTAAACTACTATAGGCGCACCTTGTCTGAAAATCGTTGGCGGTGAATCGGATTTTACCGTCACCTATTTCCTGAAATGCTCTACTATGTATAGGCCTAGTACACGTGCATATAGCAGAGTATACAGTTTCATTGGTAATACCTCTGAAATGGACATTGAGCTTCCTCAATTCGTAAGTTGTATTATAATAGTTGAATCGGTGATACCTCTGAAATGGACATTGTGCTTCCTAATTTCGTAAATTGTGATAAATAATATAGTTTACTTGGTAATAGCTCTGAAATAGACAATGAGCTTCCTCAATTCGTAAGTTGTATTAAAATAGTTGAATCGGTGATACCTCTGAAATGGACATTGTACATCCTAATTTCGTAAGTTGTGTTAACAATTTTTCACTTCCCCCTTGCGGTCTTAAGCACAATTTACATTTTGGTATTTACATTGTATTTTATAGGTTCCCCATTTTAGCGAATTTCCATAGAAAAGATGAGCTATTACAGTGCCACTTATGGTGGGACCTAAGGTCGGGAGCAGTAAGTGAGCACCGATCATGGTCCCTGTGGCACATTTTTTGTCTTTCTAAAAACTTGATATATATTACAGAGTGTTTGCTCTATAACAGCCGCATTTTACGTCCGAATAGGTCCAAATTTTGTACATACATTGTTTTTTTAAGTCAATGCCAAAACCGGTAGCAAAAATTTTGACCAGAAGAAAGCATTTTCGGAATTTTTCATACTAGAATAAAATGTTGTCGGAGTTTTGTCTAAAACAACAAGTATGTTATATTATTCTTCACCTTTTAGATCGTATGGTTCCTCCAAAATCAATAAAAACGTAAAATCTATATATTTTTAAAAGCGAAATACCACTCGCTCACTCGCTCACTCACTTACTCATTCATCACGATTTCTCAAAAACTACCGAACGGATTGAAATGAAATTTGGTATGTAGCTTCCTCTAGGGCCATAGGTGCTCACTAAGAAAGCGTTTCAAAAAATTCGAAATTTTATTGGGGGTTTGGGGGGATCAAAGTTATTAAAAAACGATTTCTTCAAAACTACCGAACGGATTGGAATGGAATTTGGTATGTAGTTTCCTCTAGGGC
The DNA here is from genome assembly GCA_018207615.1 of Philaenus spumarius. NCBI lineage: Eukaryota > Metazoa > Arthropoda > Insecta > Hemiptera > Aphrophoridae > Philaenus > Philaenus spumarius. The sequence continues at coordinate 164,714 of JAGFPH010002035.1, forward strand.
CATAGGAGCTTACTAAGAAAGGGTTTGAAAAAAGTCGAAATTTTAGGGGGGTTGGGGGGTTGGGGGGATCAAAGATATTAAATCACGATTTCTTCAAAACTACCGAACGGGTTGGAATGAAATTTGGTATGTAGCTTCCTCTAGGGCCATAAGTGTTCACTAAAAAAGGGTTTTAAAAAATTAGAAATGGTAGGGGGGTTTGGGGGATCAAAGTTATTAAATCACGATTTCTTCAAAACTACCTAACGGATTGGAATGACATTTGGTATGTAGCTCCCTTTAGGGCCATAGGTGCTCACTAAGAAAGGGTATGAAAAATTTCGAAATTTTAGGAGGGCTTTTGGGGATCAAAGTTACTAAAATCATAATTTCAGATCTTTTATTATTATGACAATAGTGCTTTTATTATTTAAGATCTATATATGTAAAAGCCAAATACCACTCACTGACTGAACACTTAAAAAGAATACAATTACGTTAAAAAGACTGAAAATACCAACCACCATGGGCCGTACGGGTCAGCTAGTACCATATAAGCACCCGGTACAAATCAGAGTGCTTATAGCTTCTGATCATTGGTCGTTAAGCTAGTTTCTGCTCTGCGAGCGAAGCGAAACAGTCCACTATCAGAGGACGTAAGGTGTGAGCGAAATGAAGCAGCACGTGACCTGTGGCTGGAGTTGCAAACAAATTCTATTAATATATTTCGTACACGCAGACACCTTCGTGAGTAGACCAATTTTCGAAATAGTTGGTGGAAACACTAAATTACATAAACTTAATTTTTAAATGCGATAAACTCACGTCTGCGATTCAGATTATTTCTAGTGTATTTCTTAAGTATTTTACACGTTTTAATCTCCAAGTTTAATTATTCTCGGTTTGTTAGCCACAATAGAGCAAAGGTTATATTTTGTATAATACGCAACATAATAGTATCTGACCTCACACCCTCGCAGTATTATTTTTGCACTTTGTAATGGAGCGATGATTCGCGTGCAAAGACATGACTCTGACTGATGTCTTCCTGGGTCCCTTGCACTTTGATATACGACCTTGTTGTATAATTTGCATTTACCACTGTCAGGAAGGTTTTTTATTTGTTCAAGAATAACGTAAGATTTATTGTATGCACGATACATGTAAATATACTAGAGGGCTCCACCCCCTGCTCGCTTCGCTTACCCCGAGGTGAAGTAAATACAGACGTATTATTGTATATATTCTGATATTTATGATTGAATAGGACAGAAGCACTTGGATCGGGCTAGGGTGATGGGGGTAGCGGTGAGAACGAAATAGTCACGCACCATCCACAATAATTGGAGTTATGGCTTGCGTTGTATTTTCACCATTAATATTTATACAGGGTGTCCCCGAACTCTCTGGACCCCTTTCGTGGATATGTTTCTGGGATCCAGACAAACATAATTCACAACATAAACATGGGTCTACTGTGCTTATTTTTTTCGTCTGTCTGTCTGTATGTGTTTTTTACAAAATACGTAATATTTTTGGAAGTAGAAAAGATATTCACCTCAAACTTTTTATACCTATTTGTTACGTAACCTTTTATCACTGTAGGAAACTTTAATTTTACTCCTTAATTAACGCCCTACATATTTCAATAGGGATTCGTTACTGTGCTAAATCTGAAACACGGGTGAAATCTTTCGCCAGCTGTAACTCTCTAAAGAAGCATTTCCGGACCTATGAATATATGAACATTTTTCATTATTTTTTGCTAGTGGAATCAGCTTATAAAGTGCTCGGAACATTATACAAATAACTTATTATTGTAGCTCTTAATAACATTAAAATATTTTGTTTTTAGAGTAATTCTGGGTATTGTTGACAACTACCAAGAATTAAATTTTTCCTTGTTTTTTTGACAATATCTCTGTTATCCTTTGAGCTACAGACAAAATAAAAACACCATTGTATTTGTCATTAAAAAAGTTAACTTTTTTGTCTGAAATAATTTTTTTGGAAAGTTAGCGGTTTTTGAGATATTTAACTTTAAACATTATAAACGGCCGCCATTTTGAAAATATTAAAAATAATTTTCTAATTTTTCGTACAGTTATAAAAGGTTACGCAAAAAATATTAATACAAAGTTTGAGGTCAATATCTTTTCTACTTCTAAAAATATTATGTATTTTGTGAAAAATACATAGGCTACAGACAGACAGACGTAAAAATAAGCATCATAGACCCATGTTTATATTGTGAAATATGTTTGTCTGGATCCCAGGAACATATCCACAAAAGGGGGCCAGAGAGTTCGGGGACACCCTATATAATTAATAGTGATAATGCCTACTATTTATCGATTTGTCGAAATTAAATGTTCTATTTGAGGAGGTAATTTTCAAAACCCCACATATCCGTAAATATGAAAAAATGAGATGAATATGTAAGAACATTCATATACATTAAATACATTAAATTTGAAGGTCTGATGTGAGCAAAACACCACAAAACCAATATTAATAATAATTTCAAAAGTGGAGTCTGAAAGCAAAACAACACATCTCCATCAATGTCGTTCTAGCACAATCCCACATGTCCCAGTGACCAATGAGGAGCACGTATTCAAGTCATGTGACCCTCTCCCCATCAGACCATGTTATCTTGTTTACAACAGTCAGGTTAATATTGTTTGTGTCACTAGTCTGAGAAGATTATTCTGTGACGGGTGTACTGGGCAGAATAAAAATAAACATGTACTTCATGCCCTTATGTATTATCTGGCAAAACACAAAGGAAATTTTTTGAAGAAAATTTCTATCAATTTCCCAGTGAGGGGACACTCATTTTTGCCTGCAGATAGGGTTTTTGGTCAAGCTGAAAAGCTTTTAAGAAAGAAGCCGACAATGATCTTCAAGGAAGAATACTTTGATGAATATCAGAAAGTAGGTGAAGTGAAAAAACTTGGATCAGATTGGTTATTAAAAAGTGTTAAGTCCTTGGCTGAGAAATTAAAACCATTCCCTAAAATTAGTGACATGAAAAGAATATACATCCACAAAGTAGTGAAGGCAACGAAGCACGGAAGGAAGATTTATATTTATGTGACGGGAAATGAATTTTACCGCTTTGAAAATTATCTTAAGAAACACTCTCTTTTGAAGAAAAATTTTACTTGTTAAAATATTTTAACATCTCCCCTTGAAGACACTCCTCTTGTTCACCAAATAAGTGTAGAAAATAAGAGGGATGTGAACGAACTCTTAACAATCCTATTTGAAAAACGCTGGGAACAAGATGCAAAATTTGAGTGGTAAAATAACATTTTGAACTTTGTGGAAGCCATTGAAAGCCCTGATGATGAAGAAGTGCTATGTGACTGCTTGGAACATGACTGTGCACTTCATATCTAAGACATTCTATTAGGCCTGGTAGTTCTACAAATTCAATATTATGAGGAAAAAATACTTGTTTAATCAGTTAAAATATTTACCATTAATATGAAAACATATGTTGTTATTGTGAAATGTAAAGATGTATCTATACATATAAAAGGCAAAGCCCTCACTCACTCATCATCACTAATTCTCCCACTTCCCATGAAACTAGAGAGATGAAATTTGGCATGTGTATACTTTGTGATGGAAATAGGAAAACTAAAGAAATTTCATTTTGATATTCAAATTTTTAGGGGTAGTTTTGGGGGTTTAGGGGTAGTTTTAACTGATCACAGATTCTCAAAAACCATACCACATAAGAACTTGAAATTTGGTACTCATATTGCTCATAGACACTAGAGGCAAACTGAGAACGGATTTTAAAATATTCTGCCTGTAAGGGTTGAAACAACCCCTAATACAATAAATATTGTTTGTTAAATATCTCAAAAACCTTACCTCTTAGGAATGTGAAATTTGGTACATATATTTTCCACAGGGGCAAGAGGCGAACTAGGAAATGATTTTAAAATATTTGGCCTGCTAGGGTTGAAACAACCCCTAAAACAATAAATATTCTTTGTTATATATCTCGAAAACGTATATCCATACCACCTAGGAACGTTTTGGTACACATACTGCTCATAGGCACTAGAGGCGCACTAAGAACGGATTTTAAAATATTTGGCCTGTAAGGGTTGAAACAACACCTAAAACAATAAATATTCTTTATTATATATCTCAAAACCCTTACGTCCTAGGAATGTGAAATTTGGTACATGTATTTGCCACAGGAGAAATGATTTTAAAATATTTGGCCTGCAAGGGTTGCAACAACCCCTAAAACAATAAATATTGTTTGTTATATATTTCTAAACCTTACCACCTAGGAACTTTAAATTTGGTACACATATTGCTCATAGGCACAAGAGGCGCACTAAGAGAGCATTTTAAAATATTTGGCCTTTATCTATATATATTAAAGGCAAAGCCCTTACTCACTCACTCATTTACTTATCATCACTAATTCTTCCACTTCTCATGAAACTAGAGAGATGAAATTTGGCATGTGTATACTTTGTGATGGAAATAGGAAAACTAAAGAAATTTCATTTTGATATTCAAATTTTTAGGTTTAGTTTTGGGGGTTTAGGTGTAGTTTTGACTGATCACAGTTTCTCAAAAACCATACCAATAGGAACTTGAAATTTATCACACATATTGTTCATAGGCACCAGAGGCACACTAAGAACAGATCTTAAAATATTTGGCCTGTAAGGGTTGAAACAACCCCTAAAACTATAAATATTGTTTGTTAAATATCTCAAAAACCTTACCTCCTAGGAATGTGAAATTTGGTACATGCATTTTCCACAGGGGCTAGCGGCACACTAAGAAAGGATTTTAAATATTTAACCTGTAAGGGTTGAAACAACCCATAAAACAATAAACATTGTTGGTTTTACTTTCCTTAAAGCAAGAAAGCTTAACTTTTGTACATTTATTTCTTAGATATTACATATAAAAAATAAAGCAGTTTTACCATTTTATCACGTTCTTTTAAGGGGTGAACATTTAGTAACAACCCCTATAACTATAAATATTATTTTATTACCGTTTAGAAACATGAAATATTTGGTTCACATGTTGCTCATAGGCGCTCTAAGATATGATTTAAAAATATTTTACCTTTAAGGGTTGAAACATATACCCCTAAAACAATATTTGTTGTTTGTTTGCTTTCCTTTAAGTTTAAATCTTTTACATATATTTCTTACAAAACACATATGAAAAGTAAATTACTTTTACATTTTGTTACTTGCTGCTAGGAGTGAAAATGTGTTAACAACCCTTAAAAACAATAATTATTAATATTCATACATTCCTTAAAACTAGAGAACTGAAATTTTGTACATTTATTTCTTACGCGATACACATAAAAAGTAAACCAATTTTACACTTCGTTACGTGCTGCTAAGGGTTGTAAATGTAATAACAAACCCTAAAAACAATCAATACTAATTTGTATTATTTCCTTAACGCTAGAGAGCTGAAATTTGGAACTTATTAACTTTAAGAAAATATTTAAGACGTAACCTAATCAAAACTAACCCGATCTATGCATTCGCAATTAAAGACGCTGCAAATATCAAGCTAAGACTGTGATTTACCAGTCTGTAGATTAGCGATTGAAAAAAAAGAGGCTCTTCACTCTGAATTTTGTATTTATTTAATTTATTTAGCACACATACCATGACGAAGACAATTGACGGGCAACCAGTGAACAATAAATACCAAAGTAATTGAATATAAATGTTATAATTCACTTTAATAATATAATAGATGAAAGAAAATGAGAGAATACTATGACAATTAATTATAAATCATGGTGATGCAACAAACAAATTCCCTGTAGTGAAGCACGGATATTCAGCTAGTATAGAATAAAAATGGTATTTACTATTTAATGTACATATGTTTCATTGTTACAATAGGATAAATAACAACATTGAATACAAAAAATAGAATGTGTGACCTTAATGTAAAATATGTTTTATCAACCCTACTTCACTGAATAGTTTGAGCAAAGACCCATATCTCCAAGTGTTGTTTGAACAAAACCCCACATCTCTAGATCGTTCGTGCAAAACAACACATGTCCATTCTTTTTTATTTAATTTAAACTGTTTTATCATATACTGATTAAAATGTTTAGTTTTATTTAATTTCCTTCATGGTCTGTAATTAGAATTACCTAGATCACACATGTTACATTGACAAAAACTATACAAATCAGTTTTTTGAACGTACTGAAAATTTTCTTGGTGAGGACATGTGGGGTTTTGAAAATTACCTCCTCATTTAGTGAGCAGTAGGCCTATTACTATGTTTTAGAAAACTCAATATACAAAACTTAGATTTTTATAGAATGGTCTAGTTTTTTGTACGTTCATGTGAACGTATCTGAATAACACACTAAACATATTTCAGATGTGTAAAATATGTTTTTTATCCCACTTAAACAGTTCAAAATAAATATAAAATTATTTTTTTTACAGCTTTTACACAGTTAAAAGTATAAGAAATGATCATTATTTTAGAATAATTATAAAGTAGATTAAATAATTTTTTTTATATTATGTTAATCTACAATCAGTCAACATACTTTAATTAGATTAGCTAAAGAGAAAATGGCGTTATGAAGATAGAAGTGCCACCGCCCCGCAATTCTTCCTAGTCAGACAGCATGTCTTTCCGCTTAAGTCTTCTGACGGCCTGTGTTGTCAGGCCAACAGCCTGGCAAGAGGGTTTGGATGTCCCGAAAGACGCTCCATGTGATTCCTACTTCGAAGAACAATTTCCACTTCGATCGTTGGCATTTAAAGATAGTTATGGATCTCATAGATACGAGTAAACCACGGTGGATTCAAAATAACTCGTAGAATGACTTTTGGGCCCTCTGCATCCATTGTACAGTGGACTTGCTTGCAGTGCCCCAAAGTTCAATGCCATAAATTAAACTGTCCAATTAAACAGTAGACTAAAAGTTTGTTGTTGAGGGACAGAGCAGATTGTCTACCTAGAAGCCAAAGTAGGTTTCTGAAAAGATTGTTGATCGCATCTCTTTTGTTCCTGACATGATTTTTCAAAGTCCAATGACGATCAAATTAGAATCCAAGAAGTAGATTTAATTGACTAAAAAACAAAAGAAATAACATTAAGAATGATCAATAAATAGAAATGTTACGATGAATAATCTAAGAACATAAAAATTTACTGATTTTTACCTTCTCACTATACTATAGTATAGAAAAAGTATAGTGATCGCAAAAAAAAATCGATGTTGAGATTTTTGTAGAAATATCCGTTTTGGGATCCCCTGAGTCCAAAAAAGTGGTTTGTACAAAATGTATATCTGTATGTCTGTATGTATGTCTGTATGTATTCTGTATGTCTGTATGTATACAAAGCTAGAGCGAAAACTATTAGATCGATTTCAAACAAATTTGCACCAGACATGTCAAGTAAGCCTGTACAGATGCACGAAAAACAAATTTGAAAAAATTTGAAAAACAATCCCCTTTTTGGCAAAAAAAAAAAACAAAAAAATCAGTTATTATTTTTTTATAAAAAACAGCTCTAACAATTTTGATACAATTTGGCTTATTTGTAGCCTTTAATGTACCCTACCATATGAAAAACTTCGCCTTTCTAAAAACTTTCGTTTAACTAATAATAATAACTGATTTTTGTTGGTTTTTTGGCCATAAAGGGGGTTGTTTTTCAAAAATTTTCAAAATCGATTTCGTGCATCTATACATGCCTATTTGACGTGTGTGGTGCAAATTTGTTCGAAATCAATCGAATAGTTTTCTCTCTATATAATAATCATTAATATTTATTAGTTTATCTTCTACTTTAATAAAAAATCACCTCTCCTACCCCACCCTACAAGTCACAGTGAATCTGTTTATGTTTGTGAGAAAGTATGTGCCAGTTCCTGTTACCGTTTATTGCTTTTGCTCTTTTGCGCCAGGCGCTGGCCAGCAATGGCTTAATCTGCCTGAGAAACCACAGCTATCTGCTAGTAGTGATATAAAAAATATATTTCTTAATGTATGTAGAATTAATTAAATAATAATGGAACTAAAACAATATAAAATGACTTGTACACACTACTAAACCAACGAAAAACAAGATGAAAAGATGGAACACTTTTTCAAGACTTCGGCTTGTGTTTTTTGTTTTTAAGTAACTGTCAAAATCGGGTTTCCCGTAAAGACAGGCAAAAACGAATCACATGATTTCAATACTTCGGTAATTGAATGCCAGCCGAAGTAAAATAGTTTCACTATAAACTCTAAATCGTGTTTAGGCTTTGCTAGTTTTACATTCGCGTAATGACACATGCTTTGGTAGTAAATAGTTTGGTAGCCAGAGATGGTACCAAGGGTGTGTGTTCTCCAGGCAAATGTAGAGGAAAGGATTCGTGGAGGCAGAGAATATGCTGTATTTTTATAGCTTCTCATCTAACTTGAGCTTTGGTTGAGTGTCGGCGGTGAACCATCTTGGTATAGTTACGCAACAACTCAAGATCACGTGATAACTTTTGCAACGATCAGAACGCATCTTGCTTGATTTGGATAGCATATGAAGGGTGCACGGGTAAAACGAGAAAATCTGTTTTTAAGTTTTAATTTAGTGTTAGGGAATCTAAAACTATTATATAGGTGCAGGATACCGACCTAATGTGGTAGTGAATATATTTGTATACATTGTTTACTATATTTTTCGATCGTTTCATTTTTTAATATGTAATAAAAAACCAAGCATACACAACTTGGAATGGAATAACGATCAAAGTCAATAATTGACTATGATCTTTTTCCCTTGGATAACTGTTTCTACTGTATAAACAGTAGTTTCAAAACATGGACGACTATGATCGTTTTTCCTTGTCAAGCTTAGACTGTGATCGATATTCCACTTTTTACGATGACTCTGGTCGTTTTTTCATTGTATAGCTAAACATCAAACGCGATTTACTCTGACTGTGATAACTTTTTCGTGGCTTTTGACCTGCTATGAGGTATTCCAATGCAATAGCATTATAGCAAATATACTAGCTGACCCGTACGGCGTTGCCCGTGGTGGTGGTAACTTTGATCCCCCCAAACCCCTCCTAAAATTTCGAACTTTTTCATACCCTTTCTTAGCGAGCGCCTATGGCCCTAGAGGAAGCTACATAACAAATTTCATTCCAATCTATGTTCGGTAATTTTGGAGAAATCGTGATTTAGTAATTTTTACCCCCAAAACACCCCTAAAATTTCCAATTTTTTAAAACCCTTTCTTAGTAAGCACCTATGGCCCTAGAAGAAGCTACATACCAAATTTCATTCCAATCCGTTCAGTAGTTTTGAAGAAATCGTTTTTTAATAACTTTGATTCCCCCAAACCCCCCTAAAATTTCGAATTTTTCAAACCCTTTCTTAGTGAGCACCTATGGCCCTAGAGGAAGCTACATAAAAAATTTCAATTCAATCCGTTCGTTAGTTTTTGTGAAATCGTGATGAGTGAGTGAGTGAGTGGTATTTCGCTTTTATATATATATATATATAGATCATTTTTTTTACTATTATCGTTTTTCCCGTGCACCCTTCATATATTAAGAGGTAGATGAAAATAATGTTTTATTACGCAATTATTATGAAAAACGATGTTAGTTTCCTTCGCGTTAACGTTGAAAAAATGGTGTACAACTTATTGGAATAATGAGAAGAGACAAACTAGCATTACCTCAACTTTGCCCTTGTGTTTTAAGTCGGACTTGAAACAAGTTAACTTCATTGTTAAATGTCATATAATGCTGACAAACCTATAAACCCATAACAAATATTTTGACCACGTAGCTGAACCACTGACGTAAGTAAACATGTTTTCCAAAACTAAGGTTATACGTTTTAGAGTTTCGACCAACATTTAGGGATTGGTAAATTCAAAACGTCCATCCTTTTGAACGTATGGAAAGAAATAGAATATTGTAAACTGCAAGTATTATATACGTATGGGCTCCGTCTGTATTACTGGATGGCTGCTTGGTCATACGAAACATACTAGTAGAAGTGGTTCGCACCTCAGCCTCCAGGCTCTTTGCGAGTTTGCAACTCGATCTTGCTGCCTCGGATTATGGCCTGCGCTTCGTGAGAGTAGTAGAGTTTCGGAAGATATAACGTAAAATGGAGTGGGGGAAGGTCATTGACCTTGGGCCACGCCCCCTTTTAGGGGTGTTTTTTGGTTCCTAACCTAAGCCACGCCCACATTTTTTTGGGGTTCTAACTTACCTAAGCCCACCTTTTTTGGGAGTTTTTTGGTCCCTAACCTAAGCCTACCATTTTGGGGATTTTTGGGGCGATTTTAGGGATTTTTGGGTTTTTGGGCGAATTTAGATTTTTGGGGCATTTATTGGGCCGCCATATTTTTTTTTTGGCAGCCATCTTGTTTTGTAATCATTAATATTTAATTTAATTTAATTATTTGCTTTGAAAAAGTTTGAATCTATCCGAGAGTCGAACCGGGTTCCTTCATATCCCGAGTCCATGACGTAGACCGTTAGTCTACGCTGCCTCTGTTAAGAAGTACTAGTCGAGTATATAAATTATTACAAAACAAAATAGCTGCCAAAAAAAGATGGCGGCCCAATAAAAGCCCCAAAAATTAAAATTTGCCCACAAATCCCCAAAATCGTCCCAAAAATCCCCAAAATGGTTTGCTTAGGTTAGGAACCAAAAAACACAAAAAAAAGGGGGCGTGGCCCAAGGTCAATGACCTTCCCTTATTCCATTTTACGCTATATCGTCCGGGACTCCACTCGTGAGTTAGGATCCCGGTCGTTGTCCTCGAACCAGAAGCTCCCCGACGGTACAGTCCCCACGTGAATTTGATAAAGGAACTTTTGTAGTAATTTACGATTTGATCGATTTCGGGTAAACCAGGTTATAAGGTATTGTAAAAAAAAATTCAGAATAATCTCCTACGTGTATTTAGTGAGATAAAAAAATAAACAAAGTTTCATTCTAGCACGAAAAATCTAAAAAAAAACTCACTTGCGGTAAAAAAGTTAACAAATTAACCGTTAGTGTACGAATACATGCATACATATACGATTATTTTCAATGACGCCTAAAAAAGGTGTGATCGTTTACTACATCCGACCTTAGTTCTCATAATAAGACATACTGTAAAAGCTTCTCTTTCCTATGGAAATTCGCTGATACCACCTTACTTAAAACGTACTAATTTCGATTCAAGTAACATTATATAATAAACTCCCGGCCAATTTAGCTTGTACTCCCTTCACTCAGTAACGCATAATTTGTGTTTCGTTACAAATTGAATTAGAAAGGTCCCACGTCTTTGCTAAACGCCATCAATAACATGATATCTAATATTGTATAACCCTCCTCCTCCCTTACTTCATTGCTAGATATAATTTCTTGTCAGCCTGTGCAGAATCATGCGAAACATAATTTCATAAGTTCAAATTTGTGTCGCCTGTTTCATTTACGTATGTAATCAAAGGTCGTCATTAGTGAATTCAGTTTTAGTTTCACGCGTTACTGACAGTGAAAACATATTTACATATTTGGGGTAAATCGCAATTTGTTTGTTTGGGGCCCCTTGTCAACTACATCAAATACTTAGGTAAACATTTCAATTATTATATTATTACTTTAATATTACTTTAAATGAGCAATTCTTGTATTTATCTTTGTATCTGTCGCGGATGTCGAAAACGGCTCTAACGAATTCAAAGAAATTTTTTATTTACTAGTAGTTTTGATTTTTAAGTACACCTATATAGTTGTATTTCGTGTAAAAACGGATTTTTTTGAGAAAATCTAATTTACAAGTTGAAAAATTTTAACATAGGGTCTTATGTTGGTTACAAAACAACAAGGAAATTGTAAATAAAGCGATAAAAATAGCTTTTTATAAACAAGCCAATTTATACTGTTTTATCAGCTGGTCATTGAATAGTTTTTAATTACTGTTAAAAAAAAACAAGCTAATTTATACTGTTTTAGCACGTTGAAATTAGAACAAATTGGGCCAGATTCAACAATTTATTTTATCAAAAAAAAAGGTAAACTTGGCAAAGATGGAAAAATTCGAATAGTAAATTTTTTAATAATAGGCCTGGCTCATTTCTGAAACATAGTATTGAGGTTATGTTAATCCTGCAATAATTTTTACTATATATTATTTAGGCCTGGTTTCAAAACTTTAGTTGACAGAAGATAGTAGAACTAGGACTAAAATCGTAATGAAAGCCTGTCACGTTTCTAAAGCATGTATTTGAGGTGATAATTAATCTTGTAATTACTGTTAATATATTTAAGCCTGGTTTCATAATTTTACAAACCTATGTACAAACCCATGTACAAGCGAGCGAAGCGATGCAGCCATCTGAGGCCGAAGGCCGAGGCGGGGTTGGGACGTAACGTTATTACTAACTATAACTATACTAAAAATTTTTTATCTGACTGTATGAATAATTCTTTTTTAAATTCTTTATCTCACCAAAATGTTGTGGTTTTATTTTTAGTAAAAAATCTATCATTTCCTTTGTATATATTTTGAGATTCTAAGATGCTTTAACAGACAGATGCTTTAGAGTTCGATACGGCTCAGAATTTTCTGTCTTGAAAGATATAGCTGCACGCGTTTCCCAGGGAAGTGTCCTCATCCCTGTACTCTATCTATTGTACACCAGAGATATAGTGCATAATGACGAAACTATGATGGCAACATTGCGGCCATAACAGCAAGTGAGGATGACGCAGCAATCCTAGCAGGCGACGAAAACATTGATTGTGCCAGGAGTAAGCTGCAAAAATCTGCAAACAAAGTAGTAAACTGGACAGAAGTATGGCGAATAAAACTCAATGAAGACAAATCTACACATATAAATTTCACATATAAGAAGATAGTAAAAGTCCTCATTACCGTTAACTGTAAAATCGTAACCTGCGTTAATTCAGATAAATATTTGGGAATGACCCTGATGTAAAGCTCAAGTGGAAGGAACATGTGAAAAAGAAAAAAAGAGAAGTTGAAAATGAAGTATCGAAACCTTTATTGGCTGCTCGGACGTAACTCCGGACTGTCGATTGAAAACAAAATCTTGCTTTATAAGCAAATATTGAAGCCAGTGTAGACGTATGGCATACAGTTATGGGGCTGTACAAAGAATGCAAATGCTCAGATGATCCAACAATTCCAGAACAAAGTACTGCGAGGAGTAGTCGATGCTGCATGATACGTACGGAATAAAGATCTCCATCGTGACCTGCGAATTGGCCTGATGAAGAGGTATGAATCTGGACATGACATGCGATTGCGGGAGCATGTAAATCCTAAAATGCTAAGTGTACTGGATGTAGGCGGTGACATCCATCGCCTTAGCAGAAAGAAGCCTCATGGTCTGATGGCGTAATGAAGCTTTTCAATTATCTCATACCCAGCGAACTATTAATAAAAAAA
>JAGFPH010002035.1:208153-219392 GCA_018207615.1 Philaenus spumarius
TTTTTTTCGACAAAACGGTAAAAATAAAGTATTTTAATAATTGTTAAAAATATAAAACCATATGATTATAAAAATATAAAGTTTTATAAAGAGTTTAAGACCTGAAACATCAAAATCGGTAAATGTTTCGTCTGCAGCGAGGTCATTAAAAAAAAGTTATTATTTTTTAGTTTTCGGCAACAATTTTGGGAATACATCAAAACAAATTTGTGGGCTTAAACTCCATCAAAGTACCCACTTTTTTTCGAAAACCGCATGTTCCTAGGCCAAACAGGGGCCACGTAATTCAAATGTTAATTAAAAAAGGGTTTTTTGTAATAACTTTTTATTACGACAAGCTATTTAAATTTCGTTTATTTAAAAAAAATCCTCAATAAAAGTATATACCTATTTTTTTGCTACCTATTATATTTTTCGAGTAATTTCTAAGAAACAGGAATTGCATATATATAATTATTAATAACAAAAAAGCTCAAGGTTATATTCGGTGGAAACTTAGGGGCTTACTATTGAGCCCATTTGAAAACGATTTATGCAAAAATGTCGGAGTTCGCACGTTTTGTTCACCAAAAATGCACTGCAAATGGCCTATCTGTACGCTGAAGCAATAAGAGTCTTGTCTGCAGTAAGAGTCTATGATGAACATAAAGAGTGAGCCATAAAAACCAACATATTTTTGTACTGTAGCTTCTCAGCTGTTATAATTGTTAGTTCATTGTTGCAGCAAATAACTGTTTAGTTAATGAAACTTTGAGGTTAGTTAACATGGATCATCAGTGGTTATCGTATCATTGAGCTTTTGTCATAGAGTAATTTTTCAAAAGTAATGAATCTGTTATTTCTACACAACGTCGGTTTCGTGCTCACTTCAACGTCAATCGTCATGGTGCCAATCCAAATCGAACAACTAAAGTGGGTTGATAATTTCCGAAACACGGCTTCTGCACTCAAAATCAAACCTAGTGGCAGACCTCGGCCATTTCGAACGTCGGAAAACATTGAAATGGCTCACGCAAGTGAGCTGCACAGTCCTAAGCGCGCAGCCCGTAAACAATCAATTGCTTTGGCAATTGCGAATACTTCTGTTCGCAGAATATTGCATTTGGATTTAAATTTAAATTCCTATACAGAAACTAAATGTGAGGGATTTTAACTCACTCCTTACCATGTGCCATAGGCTATTGCAGCTTGTGAATGAAGCCAATCTTCTTCAAGTTGGGCCTACTGATCATAGCGGATGAAGATCATTTTGAATTGTCGGAAAAAGTTATTAAACAGAATTTTGGAAATTGGCCTGCCGAAAATCCAAGAAAACTTTATGAACGATCATTTTATCCAAAAAGTGATTTTTTGCTGTGGAGTGGCACGGTTTGGGATCATTGGCCCATATTTTTTTGAGAACGATATGGGAATGCCTGTCACTGTTAACTCAGTCACCATGCTCAGAAATTTTCTGATGCCACAGTTACGTCAGTTAAGAATCGACACAAACTCTATTTGGTTCCAAAAGGATGGTGCAACTTGACACACATCCAATTAGCCAATGCCAGTTTTACGTCAACTGTTTCAGGGACATTTGATTTCCCATTTCGGTGATGTTCCATGTCCTGCGCGACTCCTAGACCTGACCTCTTGTGACTGTTGGCTATGGGGCTAGCTAAAGAGTGAAGTCTTGGTTTCTAAGCCTCAGAATATTGCTGAACTAAAGCAGTACATGAGGAACGAGATCGTTGCAATTCCTCAGTCAATGTTGCGGAAGGTTACAGCAAGTAGGTAGAATACATGTCTGGATGGACGACACTTGACGGACATGATCTATCATAAGTAGAAGTGGCAAAATCATGTAAATATTTTATTTTCATTTCTAACATTAAACTATGTTTAGTTATTGAGTTATTTCATTTTAAAAATGTCCTGTTTTTTTTGCTCGCCCAGTATAAAGTGCTATGTTGTTTATGTTCCATGTCTAGAGTTGTGTTGTGAGTGAGAATTGCTTTTTTTCTTTATAGTGAATGCTGCTAGTCACACAGTTTTGTAATTATTTTCAGCGGATAGTGTTGAGTTCATAACGTTTGTTCATATCTAGCAAAAGAAAGTAGAGAAATGATTTAACCAATTATAAAAACAATCATATTACTCGGTAAGCAAAATATTCCAAAATATTATGGGCCACCGAGATGATAGAAAGAACGCTTGATGTGGGAAAAGAACCAATACAAAATGAAGTAACTTCGGAGCTACGATTAGTTTTCGAGTTGATGCGGATGACAAAACTTTGAAAAGACACCTACAGACTTTGTCTAGTAGAGCTACATTAGCAAGTCCATCCAAAATAGCCTCATTGAATGTTGCAGTTTGGAGATAACAAATGCCATCTTTGAAACAGTTTCAAAGTCTCGTTTTTACACAATCATATATGGTGAAACTCCATACGTTTCAAAACAGAACAGGATTCACAGTTGTTAGGTATATTCGTTGTGATATTATATGAAGTACGTGAATTCAGTATTTCTATTAGTACTCGTTAAACATCTGTAGCCCTGTTCAAATAGTTAAAACGTTTACTATTTTATCCATTACTATACAAAATCTGAGTAGTAAGATTTATAACGATTCCTCTTACAACTGTTTGCCTCTGGAGAGTTTTAAATAAGCCTGTCATAAACATTTTTGTAAAAAACATAAAATACTGAAGTGAAATTTCAATTTAAAAATGCTCAAAAAATGGTTATTTTTAGTTTGTTAATTTCAAAATACATATTCTAAAAACCTAAGGAAAATTTACTCTCATAAAATTAGGTATCCTCAATTTTGCGGTCAGTCCATTTACCGGTCAGTCCATTTACCGGTCAAGTGTGGGGGTGAGGAGGCTCTAGGGAGGGGAGGTTTTTCATTTTGTGGTCAGGTTTCGATTCCTAGAATACCTGACTATTTTGAATGAATAGGTTCCATGCACATTGTTTGCAGATGACGAGTTTTAGATCTTCACGAGGAGTTGTTGACGGAGCCACTTTTATATTAACAGACAGATTCTTCTTAAATTACAAATCATGTCTGATGATATTATAAATGGCCGTTTATTTCAACAAACTAGTCTATATACAAACAAGTAGGCTATATACACATCAGTATTCCGCCGGAATACTACCCCCCAAGCAGGTTCCTACAATTATACTGTTATCGGCAACATACTGTGACTAAACAGTTTAGGTTAGTCCTCTAGTTTTTTTTTTGTATTCTAATTATATCGAAACTTGAGTGTGCGTGACTGGAAAACTGCCATCGGCCTGGCTCGCCGCTCTGAGTCATCAACCTGGCTCACATGTTCTCGGGATTTTAGAAATATGTGACCGCAAAATGGAAAACTATTTTTGACCCACCCCTCCAGATTTTTGGGTTGACCGGTAAATGGACGATTTTACCCTTTGACCGGTAAATGGACGACCGCAAAATGGACACAACCATAAAATTATGCCCTAGATCCAACCCTGACAACCATGGTCCCTAGAACACATGTTGTGGTGTCATTAAATACCGTATACATAGGTTTTCGCACTCAAACGGCCACATTTTACGTTTGATTTGTTCCAAATTTGGTACACACTTTGGTATACACAAAACGCCGCCGATAGTACGCGGCAAAATATGATGAACTAAATGAAGCCGACAATCAGCGGCGGACTAAACGCGAGGCTTTGACTACACGAACGTATAAAACGCCGCCGATTTGACAATTGTTTTAATCTATCGAGTTCCAATATGGACACGATACAGGTCGGATGTGTTGCTGATGTTGCAGGCTGTTTTTAAGAAGAAACGTCGTGCAAAGAGGCGTTGGCGGTCGCACCCAACATTATCAAGCCGTTTGGCAACAGGGCAGCTTCAAGTAACGTTTAATACCCATAGAATGTACCCAGAGAACATTTTTCAGTTCTATCGTCAGTGGAGTCGTTTGAAGAACTGTTTGTTTTGACCAGTGAGTTAATAGTGAAAAAAGATACTGTTATGAAGAGAAGTATTGAGCCAGCCGAAAGACTTGCTCCGACTCTGAGGTAAGTTTGGCTCGACATGGAAAACACTCCAGTAAAAGGAGAGGATGTACCTACGCGCGGAAGAAACACACGTTGCCGCTACATGTAGTCCGGCGCGCCGATGATCCGCGCACATATTTTACGCATCCAGAGGCGTACGATATGTCAAACGCTCCAATTTCGCGTCTTCACCAGGCAGACAAAACGTTCGTGTAGTCCACATAATATGAAGCTGTTGGTACTGAAAAAGGAAGCAGACGTTCGGCGGCGTTTGGTACGCTCGTGTAGTCCAGACCTAAGTCGTTCAGACGAGTTAGTTTTCCAAACAAACCCAACAATAGCAAGCACGTTTTTTGACCGAAAGTAAAGTTGTTGCGATTTTTCAAACCAAAATTAATGTTTTAAAATAACATTTTTTACATTAATTTTTTTAACACAGTGTTTCATTCTACTTGATTAAAGCTGCTGTATAAATTGTTGTCCCAACGTTGATCGTTCATAAATCTACAAGTTAATATTACGCAAATATATTAAAGCTAGGGGAAAGGCCTGCTTGATCCGCACGCCAATCCCGTTTGACCCTTACATAATCATGTTATCTTTTCTTTATAATAAAGGTGCAGGATTAATAATAACCCCAAAGCTAAGATAGTAAATAATGTTAAATGTTCAAATCAAACTATTTCGTATATTTTATAACAGCAGTTATAATAAAGGTTAAAAGTACCAGCAAGCCTCAGGTCTACAATTTAATAAAAACCTAATCTAAAAGTTAGAAACACAAATAATAGCTTCAAAGAGTGAAGTGAGCTGTTAATGAAAATATTAGAGCAAACAGCTGTTTTATCTGTTATTTTATTTAATTGGTTGCTATAGTAATAAATGTAAATACATGTGTTTGTTCATCAGTCTAGGCATAGCCTAAGCATTTTTTTGACTAAGTTTACAAATATTGAAATAAAAATGTTTTTATCAAAATGAATTATAGTCTATGTTACTCAGGGATAGTGTAGCTTTTTATTGGTAAAGCTATTTTCTCAATTGGTTCAGTAGTTCCAGAGATTACCCCCAACATACAAACAAACAAATTTTACCTCTTTATAATATTAGTGTAGATATATATCTTAAACCTACCGATAAGCTATAAGTTGTTAAAAATTCTCTGGTAAACAAGTCATCTGCTATGTTATCAACGGGGAGGGGAATTCTTAAGGTACGTCAACATTTTATACTATAAAAATAATTCCACCGCGAATCTGAACCGCTGAAGTGACAACGAATTTACAAAATTAAGCTCATATGTTTCAGGATTTCAATCATCTAATTGGAAAATTAGTCTATTCACGAAGGCCCTGAACAGTTGCCTGCTTGTGCGAAATAGGCCAGTCGGTAGGGGTAATTTTAGACCAAAAGTTCCAGTAATTTACAATACGGCTGATTTTTTTTTTATAAGTACATTCAAGTATGTAGATTAACATAAAAAAAGTTTACGAGTCTATCGATTTCCCAAAGTCGAAAAAAAAATCGATTATCATTTTTTTTCGATTATCCTTAATATTTCGAGCTGGGATGAAGATAGAGAAAAATAAAAAATACCACCGTGTAGGGGAGGTATTTTTCAACAAAAAAGGTCATGTGTATTTATTTCGTCCGAGCAATGGTTTGTCTGGAAACAATTCGAAAATGCAGGTATGTATTTTGCAGCAGGGGAAATCACTAAAAGGGGACATCTAGTTCATATATGAAGCGTTGGCTCATTCTAAATTGGCCAAATTTTAATATATCGAATTGAAACTTGACGTAGGAGTTAAAATATATATTTCAAACATTTATGCTGAGTCTCAGCTTGTTATCTTGAAAATGACCCGATCTAGGAGTCGATTTCGATTATCGATTTTAGGAGTACCGGACCCACGAACTAATTTCAATCTATTCCCGTTTCGTCAACTTTTGGAATATCAACACCAAATTTGTTTTACAAGTTGAGTACACCAGTATGAATATTCTTAGTGAGTATGAACGATTTTTTTCTTGTTATTTTTAAAAACGAGGCGCTTGAAAATATTCTTCTGTTTTACCTATCTCGTTTTAACTATAACACTTTTTGGATTCAACGACTCCATTTTCGACATTTTTTAACATATCGATGTAAAAATTGGTACAGAAGTTAAAAATACAATTGTTTTTTGCTATACTTATTTTAAAAACTATATTTTCAAAAATGACTAATCTGCAGCTGATCAACTCAAGCGTTTTGATGAAAAATCTAAAAATGTCTGAAATTATACTTTTTTAATTTACTTGTGCTTTTAAAAGTAAATAATGAAAAAGGTTTATACTCCTTGAACTTGTTTATATATATTTAACTTGTAAAAAAAACTTTCAGGTTGATATTTTGAAAATTTTCTAATCTGGAGCCGATTAAAATTAGTTCGTGGGTCCGGTACTCCTAAAATCGAGAAACCCATTGATGAGTCAAGTGGCTCTAGATCGGGTCATTTTCAAGATAACAAGCTGAGACTCAGCATAAATGTTTAAAATATATATTCTAAACTCCTATGTCAAGTTTCAATTCGATATATTAAAATTCGGCCAATTTAGAATGAGCCAACGCTTCATATATGAATAAGATGTCCCCTTTTAGTGATTTCCCCTGCTGAAAAATACATACCTGCATTATTGAATTTTTTCCAGACAAACTATTGCTCGGAGGAAATAAATACATACGACCTTTTTTATTGAAAAATATCTCCCCTACACGGTGGTATTTTTTATTTTTCTCTATCTTCATCATAGCTTGAAATATTAAGGATAATCGAAAAAAAATGATAATCGATTTTTTTTCGACTTTGGGAAATCGATAGACTGGTAAACTTTTTTTTATGTTAATGTACATACTTTAAGGTACTTATAAAAAAAAAATCAGCCATATTGAAAATTACTGGTAGTTTTAACCTATACCGACTGGGCTAATAGAATGTATTTACACTTCAGCCTCCAGAACCGGCTCACGCGTTGCTTCGTTCCGATCGAAGCGGAAAACTCGCTACTCGACCTTAAGGCCTCACTTCAGGAGTTTTCATCGCACAGTCAGTAAAACTAAAGCTGCCCCAACGGTAAAACTCCCCACGTAGATTTGAACCCGGTACTTGTATAGTATTTTACGTTATCATCGAATTTGTGGGAACTGTAAGATCGTGTAAGAAAACAAAATGTTAAGAATAACGGCCTGTTTTGAACCAAATTTGGACCGAAACGGACTTAAATGAGTCCGTTAAGAGTGCGAACACATACATACTTATTACATACAAGTTTAAATGAACCCCAAAACGTGTTCTGGGGGCCATGATCGGTGCTCATTGACCATTCCCGACCTTAGCTCTTACCACAAAATTCACTTTAATAGCATCATCATGAAAATTCACTAAAATAAAAAGAGTTTGTACAAGGTATTTAAACCGTAAGTTTGCGTCATACACATATCGACAAGTTGGGTTGACCTTATCAACTACAGAGTGGGTTAGCAGCGCCTAACTGTCAGTTCGCTTAATATCCCACTTAAAGTAGGCGAACAAACTTTGACGTCATAGAAAAACTCAAGTGATTGTTGTGTGGGGTGAAGAAGTACGTTATACGAGAATTGTGGTTTATTTATTTCTCCAATCGTGTTCCCTGAATATTACTGTAAAACATTGATCGTGAATTTAAAATAAATATTTTAACAATATTAATAAACATAATGTAAACAATGGGATACATCTGGAAATAGTTTTAATATAATTATACAACATTTCAATTATATATGATTGTAATTATTCTTCACAACTGACGATTTTTACTTTCTCACTATACTATAGTGTAGAGAAAGTATAGTGATCGCAAAAAAAATCAATGTTGAGATTTTTGTAGAAATATCCGTTTTGGGACCCCTGAGTCTAAAAAAGTGGTTTTTACAAAATGTCTGTCTGTATGTATACAAAGCTAGAAAGAAAACCATTCGATCGATTTCGAACAAATTTGCACCAAACATGTCAATTAGGCCTGTGTAAATGCATGAAAAAATTATTTGAACATTTTCGAAAAACAACCCCTCCTTTATGGACAAAAAACCCAAAAAAATTTATAAAAATAACGGCTCTAACGATTTTGATAAAATTTTGCTTATTCGTAGCCCATAATGTACCCTACCGTATGCAAAAAAACAGCATATTTCTAAAAATTCTCGTTTAGCTAATAATAATAACTGGTTTTTGGAGGTTTTTTGGCCAAAAATTAGGTTGTTCTTCAAATTTGTTCAAAACCTTTTTTCGTGCACCTATACAGGTCTAATTGACTTGGTGCAAATTTGTTCGAAATCGATTGAATAGTTTTCTTAAACTAAATAACACTCCACAATAGAGGCTTTAAAAATGTTCTCTGCAAATTTTAGCAGTACAACTGTTGCAGAAACAAAATAATGGTGTAGTAATGAAACAATTGTTAATTTTCTCCCTCTGCAAATAGGTATTTAAATTATACAATTTACTGATTATGTACCAAAAATTAAGTTATTAAATTAAATTAAATTATTTTAGATTTTGAAAAATATTTGTATTATCACATTTTAATGATCTGAGGCATTTTGATTAGAAAACTAGGATATTATATCATAAAAAAAAAAACTTAAAACCAAAGTCTAAAATTACTCAAAATGTAATCCTTCCCCAGCGACACACTGCTGGTAAGAGTGATTCGTATTCTTTTAAAAAGAAATCCTGCATTATCCGTAGAAGTTCCTCTTCAGTTGCGTGATTTAAATCCTCATTGACGAAGCTGTGGGAATAAACATGTACCTTTAGGCAATGTATTCGGATAACCTAATAGAACTCCGATCCAATGCAATATTACGTTCCACTGGAAATTCGACGATAGTGGCGCTATCTATTGGGGAAACGACGGAAGCTGTTTGAAACACCAATGCTACCAATGATTTCTCCCTAGCGCTAACTCGCGGCGCGATCATGCACTATTTTCCCGACAACCTAATTTTCGCCACACTGCTGCCGTATGGATGCAAGATCTATTTATTATTCATGATCTATGCTGTAGGTAACTCCATAAAAAAAGTCACACACGGTTAAATCTGGAGATCGGGGTGACCAATCCAAAAAATTACTTCATCCTCATACAGCAACATATCGTTTGCAAAATTTCTAAGTAAACCATAGTTGGCTTTAAAGCTTGTAACAACTGCAAACGATAAGGACATACTGTAGTTGTAAGCGTCTCTTTAAAACTCTCCACACAGACGTCACTGGAGTTGATAATTCACGACTAGCCTTCCGAACTGATTTCTTGGTACTACGCTTGGAAGCTTTGACTATCACTCTTTCGACATTTTCTTCAGTCACTCTTGGTCGTGCCGTACTTTTCCCTCTGCAAAGACAGCCGTTGTCTTCAAACTGATGATTCCATCTAAGGATGTTATTATTACTCGAAGGATTACATTTGAAATACGGAACGCACGTTGCACTGTAACTACAGATTCAGTCCTTGCAAACTGTAAAACACAAAAAGCTTTCTGTTCACTACTCGCTATCTTTGCTACTAGCGCTTTCTAATGGCAAACAGAAGAAACAGTGCATGCGCAAGCGCACAGGTGTACCAACAAAACTGTTTAAGTTGCTCTTTCATTTGATGTGTTATTTAATAAATTGTAAGTTAAATGTAATACATACTATAAAACCTTAAAACCCACACATTCATTTTGAAACACCCGGTATTATAAAATATATTTCTTTTGAATTAACTTTATGAATCAATGTTACAGGTAAGTATTTTTTGTAACTAAAATAACTAAAGATTATTAGTTAAAACACTAAATACTGGAGCAAAATATAGTAACACATTACTAAACCACAACGTTTCTATACAAATGACAAATATAACGCAAATTCAACAAGTGCCAACTTTACAAAGGATATTACACAATTTGCTGCAGTAAATAAGTAAATTTTTTTTGTTTTTTTTTTTTGTTTTTGTTTTTGTATGTAGGGGGTAATCTCTGGAACTACCGAACCGATTGAACAATAGTTTTACTAATAAAAAGCTGAGCTATCCCTGTGTAACATAGGCTGTAATTCATTTTGATGAAAACATTTTTTATTTCAATATTTGTAAATTTAGTCGGACAAATTTCTTAGGTTAGGCCTGAACTGATGAACACATGTATCCACATTTATTGCCATAGCAACCAATCGAATAAAATAACAGATAAAACAGCTGCAGCATTAAAAATACAATAGATTTTGTAAACAAAACTAATAATATAAAACTTTTACCACATTATAAAATGATATCCTTAGATATTGTAAATTTGTATACCAACGTACCAATACAGGAGACTTTATCTATTTTAAAGGACCGCCTTACTGAATCTAACAAACTAGGACATAGTGAAATACAGGAATTACTAATATTAATCAATGTGGTTTTAAAACAAAATTATTTTACTTTTTGCAATGATTTTTACACGCAGAATGAAGGCCTAGCTATGGGTTCGCCATTGTCTGGTTTATTGGCTGATATTTATCTTAACAACTTCGAAAACAAATTTTTACTATCTAAATTTAATAAATATAATAAGGAAATAATTTATTATGCAAGATACGTTGATGACACTTTCATTATGTTTAGCGGCACCTTAAGACAGGCAGAAAACCTCAAGAAATATTTGAACTCTATCAACCATAAGATACAATTTACAATGGAAACAGAAACAGATAGCCAAATTAACTTCCTTGACGTAACCGTAATAAAAATGACATATAAATGTAAATACAAAATATTCAGGAAATTAACTACATCAGATGTAACTATCCATGCACGGTCTTACCACCCATTTACACAAAAAATGGCGGCTTATAACAGTTTTGTACACCGTCTCGTATCAATACCACTCGATGCAACAGATTTCATGGAGGAGTTAAATGTCATTAAATATATCGCCCAGGCAAATGTTTATAGAAGCCAAATGATCGACAAATTATTGGAAAAACATAGGAAGACAAAAATAGCGAAAAAATGTAGCACTATACAGACTAGAGCGGATAAAAAGAAATTTGTTGCTGCCGATTACACTGAAATTATGCCCTCCATTTTAAAAAATGCATTCCAAAAACATAATATCATTATAACACACCGAACCAATAATAACATACAGAAAATAC
>JAGFPH010002036.1:11572-51830 GCA_018207615.1 Philaenus spumarius
AGTAAAAAATTAATAAAGTTTACTATTTTTTACTATTTATATCATACGTTTATGAAAACAATAACACGGTTTTTGAAAATGTATTCGGCAATCAACATCCGCATATGACAATACTTCAAAATGAAACCAAAATTTTAAATTTATTCCACGAATTAACGGAAAAAAATGACTTATTCTGTAGCATTGCTCTTATGGGAATCAGATTCAATATAGCGGACAGGGTAGCGCCCCCTTAAGCGGGTCTAAATATAAGGTTTGGAATTTATTAAAATAATAATCCACAAGTTATTTTATAGACTCCAAATTCGCTATATGACACAGCGATATGAATCCAAGATAACGAAGTGAATAAGCGGGGTTAACATCCTTTCCGTAGTTTTCTTTCAAACATTGAGGTGCGCTGCCTGAATGTCTGTGTAATCTAACGTACAGAATATGTTTTTAGAGTTGTTATTGTTTTAATGTTTGACGACCTCAAATGAGTAAAAATCTGATGATGGGACATAAGCCTCGAAACGCGTAAAGAAAAGAAAACTGAAGTTGCAGGCGGTATAAGTATTTTATAACTTATTAAACTATTTATATATAACTTAAATTCCAGAGGTATTTCAGTTAATTACAATATGAGAAACAAAAATAAACATATAAAATGAAAACAACATACTTTTCTTTACTACTATGACAATTTTACAAGATTTCTCAATTTAAATCTTTTCAGATTTATTGGATCGATAATTTTAGAAATATTGGTGAAATAGTGCATGATTTAACGGAGTGCTAATTCTGAAGCATCAGTGTGCGCGATTCACAAAGGATGTCTACTCACTTTTACATAACGAAAACAGTAAATTTTAAAATGAACAATAATACAGGTTTGCAAACACGACTGAATTAAAAATATTATTGATTAAAATCACTGATTTCAGTAGGCCTATGATTAAAATGTATTTCAGATCTTTCAAGTAAAATATTAAACTGTACGCTTTGTTAATGGCATGAACTCAGATATAGTTTGTTGACCTGAGCAGTCTCTTTTGTAGAATAAAGTAAACAAAAATAATTGAAAACAATAAACTATACAAACGTATAACAGCTGATTTCGTCCATTAACTTTAATTCTTCAACAAAAATTAAATATTAAAACGTGCGTCTACTGGTTCCCTAAGCTGTGTATTAACACAGTACTCGGACTGTCTATGAATTATGCGACAGAGAGAGTAGAAATTATTATCTCTCTCTTCTTGTCGCACCGCATATCAAACGATTTTCCTATTCTTGGAGAAGGGCAAGCGGTTCACTTTTCATCTGATTCAGGAATACCGCACCTAAAGAAGTTTAACTTCAAAAATGCCACCACATTTTAAAAATACAAACGGCAATGAAAATAAGAAATTTAACTCTGAAACAAAACGTAATAAACTATTGGAACAAAGTTCCTTACGCGGGTTGCGGTAGGAGTTAACAAATAGAAAATGTATTGCGTAATGAAAAAAAGTGTTATTAATTGGTTGCTATGGCAATGACAAATGTAAAATACGAGTAACGAAAAAGCGTTATCAAATTGGTTGCTATGGCAATGAATGTAAATACATTCTAGAAACATGTGTTTTGCTTCATCAATTTAAATTAGGAGACAGTCGATTCCGTCCAGCTAGTTCAGATATTATCGTCAAGCACTTAAATACATCAATAAACATAAAATGTTTGTTCATCAGTCTAGGCCTAACCTAAAATTATTGTACGTATGTTTAATTTATTTTACCTACCTTAACGGCAACATTCATAAAGTAATTTTAAGTCTAGGCCTAACCTAAAATTATAGTATGTATGTTGCCGTTAAGACAGGTAAAATAAATTAAACATACACATAATAATTTTAGGTTTGGCCTAGACTGATGAACCAAAATTTTATGATTATTGAATGTATTTACAATGATTAACTGTGTTTACCATCTTAGCTTTGATGTTATAACAGGGTGTCCAGTGATCTAAGTTCAAAGAATTCAAGGATTTCATGACTTGAATTCCAAAATTCCAGGCTTGAATTCCAAAAATTCAAGGCTTTTATCGACAAGCTACTAGTACAGTAATTGGGTATAAAAACTAATGAAAAAGTAAACATTACACAATACAAATTAATTCCTCTCTTTCACTTGTGTGTATATTATATACAGTAAAACCTCTCTAATCCGAACCTCTCATATCCGAAACCTCCGATATCCGGCGTAGTAAAAAATAATAAATATATCTATCAAAAATGAATATTTTCGACTAAATAGTAGCGAATGATGTTTTTGAGTTGGGCTGTAAAAAGTAAAACAAAGGAATTCCGTCGGGACTCCCATAAAAATCATAAATCACGAGTAACGTAAGTCCCAACAAGTTTTACCCGATTTCAAACAAATAAAATTATTACTTTAAAATTTAAATACTTTTGTTACCGATCTATAAAATGTGTTATTTTTCTTCACAGTAGACACCCTAATTCTATAGACACGATAACAAACGAATCAATAAGTGTTTGACCTTGAGCCTACTCTAGACTTCTTGTGTACAAATAACAGCCTACGCATGAATAAAAATAAAACAAGAAGCGTTTACTTAAGAAAGGAAACAATTGCCTAAAACATTTTACTGGGGAAAATGTCAGTAGGGACTGATATTTATTGTTAAATGCTGAATTGAGTTAAAATACAGAGAATGCGATTGCAAATAACGGAGATTACATTCACGAAGTCTATACGAGAACGGGCAGTTCTGACAACTGAGTATTTCTTGGTATCGGTAATCGGTATCGAGTTTCGGCTATCGATACCAAAGCTAAAGTATCGGTGGTATCGAAAATCGGTATCGAGAATCGACCCATCCCTAATTTCAACCAATTTACCCATATTAAAAAAAAATACCTCTCTCAAATCGGGATTTTTTTATATCCGGATCGCCCGGCGCCACATTGATCCGGATATAAGAGGTTTTACTGTATATCTGAATTTTTTAAATATTAGATGAAAAACTAATATTTTATATGTAAATTAAATCAAGGGTAACTCCTTGTAAAACACAAATTGCACTAAACAAGACTATTATTAAATACCTATTATTAAGTTTAAAAAAAAAACAATTTATAATAAAAAAAACAGTCTAATAAAAATAATAAAGTTAAAAGGCATTAAATGTATATGTAATGAAGTTAAGCCATTTAAATATTAAAAATAAACATACAACTTTTTCAAATATAGATAACACTTTAAAGTGTTATAACAATATCATCAGTCTTATAATATTACGCTTTTAAAATGATAAGATAAGGGGCTTTCTTATAAAAGGAGTAGGAATAATAGGCTATAAAACTTATAATTAGGGATTGCTGAGAAAACGTATGTTTGTTTAACTGATCTAATACCTACTTTGAACAAAATTAGATAAACAAATTAATATTGTTTGTTCATAACACAACAAACAGTAGGGCCTAATCGTCTATTGTAACATTGAACAAGTTGGTTACCTATCTAATAAAATTCAACCATTAAGAATAAATCAAACTGTTCACACATAAAAAATAATACAGTTTTAGACCAATAATCAATCACATTTTAGACCATAATAATAGTTAGATAGGGTAGATAGCAAAATTAATAAATATAGAGGGACAAGTAATATAAAGACAATATTTAGGTGATATGTAATATTTGCCCTTTAAAAAATATCTTAAAATGCCCAGTTTTCAAAAAAGAATAAATAATATAATTTTTATAAATATTTAGTAAATATTGAGTTCACAACAGACTATGCTACCAAATCGATTTCAAAAATGTATTAGTTTTGAAATAGTATGTTTTCAGACAATTTAACTATTGTAATAGGCCTACATACTTTCTTTTCTGAAA
Source organism: Philaenus spumarius (assembly GCA_018207615.1). Taxonomy (NCBI): domain Eukaryota; kingdom Metazoa; phylum Arthropoda; class Insecta; order Hemiptera; family Aphrophoridae; genus Philaenus; species Philaenus spumarius. The sequence continues at coordinate 15,460 of JAGFPH010002036.1, forward strand.
AAATGTTTCAGTCATTTTCCCTGATATTATAGTTTATGCTCTGTCCCTAAGTTATTTACTGTTCACCTACGTAAGAGATTTGTTAGCTAACACCAGTAAAAAAGTAAATAGACACAGTAAAATATTATCAAACATACAATTGCGAATAAAACGTAATTTAAGTACCATAGTGAATGTCCGCAAAATAAATTGATGCTCGAATAAACTGTGTGGCCGTTTAACGGAAAACCTGTGTTAAAATATTATTGAACATACAATAGCGAATGCCAGTGAAAGAAATTAACGCCCGAACATAATTAGCGCAAATTTTATTAAATAATGCCATTAAATCGATATTTAATTACCACAGTGAATGTCCGCGAAATAAATTGATGCCCGAATACAATATGTGTGACCGTTTAGTGAAAAACCGGTGTTAAAATATTATCGAACATACAATAACGAATACCAGTGAAAGAAATTAACGCCCGAACATAATTAGCACAAATTTTATTAAATAATGTCATTAAAACATCATTTAAGTACCATAGTGTACGTCCGCGAAAGAAATCGATTTTATGAATGACTTGAACAAATGATTATAGGCTAGTTTAGTCGGAGATTTCGCCAATCAAAGGATTGATCGTATATCAATTGTAGTTATTTTATTACAACTACAAAAACAAACCAAACACTTAATAATTATTTTTTTAAAAAAGATACTGTGATTTTTATGTAGCAGACACTTTTTGAACTATATTTAGAGTTAAATCTTTGAAAACGGCTTGGATAGTAGTCCTTTTCACGATCATAATATTGTACATATTACAGCGCCGGAACGAAACAAAACTGGAATGGTTGTGTTTGGAACATCTGTAGATTACGCCGATATCGGCAGGAAATATCGAGTCCTGCCAAAGTCGATGTTTGCAATGTATTTTTTTAACAAAAACTTAAGTTTTTTTTATGTATTTTCGGTAGGGATGGGTTGATACCAGATTTTTCGATTCCCGACAACAGCTAGCTATATTATTACAGAATTATCTGTTACAATTAACCATTACCATTGGTGAAATATTATTTCAAATAAAATGACGAATGTCCGCAAAAGACTACGACGTCCGAATATTATTAGTGCTAATTTTAAAAAACGCGGCATTCAAACGCAATTTAATATAACAGCATATGCCCACGAAAAACCCTACTCCCGAAAACAATGGAATGTCCACATAAGATAATACAATAACCTAGTCCAATTTAATAAAAACAGTGTAAAATATTATTTTAAAATACAATAATGAATGTCTATGAACGAAATTAACGCTTAAACACAATTAGCAGAACCTTAATTTTATGAAATATCGGCGTTAAGACGTAATTTAATATACTACAGTGAGTTTTCACGAAAGATAACGAAACCCAAATACAATTAGGTAAAATGTATGAAATATCAGTGATAAAACATAATTTAAGTACCACAGTGAATGCCCGAATACAATTAATTATTTGTGCCAATTTTATGAACTACCATTGTTGAAATAGTATTTAAAATAAAATGACGAATGTCCGCAAAAGAACAGGACGTCCGAATATTAATTAATAATAAATAATATTTGATTAAATTTAGTTAGTTGAGGATATGTGGAAACTTAACCCCAGTAGGCTAGTCTTTTCAGCAATGGCATCGAAAGTGTGGCAATATTTTATAATAGGCGTTGAGAATGATGAACTTTTTGTCTGCAATTTAATTTAGCTGAATACTTTTATTTAATTATCTGTACATAACATACTTAATCATTTCAGTATTCAAATTAAATCTTATACTTTACTCTTAAATTCTTGTTAAATTCCTTGAATAATAAATGAACCAAAAACCAATTAGACTCTAGAACCGGGAACCGAAAAAAAAAAAAATGGAACCGATCCATCCTTACTTTAAATACTTTTGTTACCGATCTATAAAAGGTGTTGTTTTTTCATCACAGTAGACACCCTAATTCTATAAATAGACACGATAACAAACGAATCCATAAGGGGTTGATCTTGAGAATACTAGATTTCTTGTGTACAAATAACAGCCTACGCATGAATAAAAATAAAACAAGAAGAGTTTACTTAACAAAGGAAACAATTGCCTAAAATATTTTACTGGGGAAAATGTCTACATACATCAAATTAGGAATGTTTTACATTTTCCCCTACTGATATTTATTGTTAAATGCTGAATTGAGTTAAAATACAGAGAATGCGATAGCAAATACCGGAGATTACATTCACGGAGTCTCCTAAATACGAGAAGGGGCAGGTCTGACAACTGATTATTTCTTGTTATCGGTAATAGATTTCGAGTTTCGGCCATTGATTCTCGATACCAATACCAAAGCTAAAGTATAGGTGGTATCAAGAATCGACCCATCCCTAATTTTCCGTAAAATTCCCGACGGCCAAAAAAATTCAAGCATAATTCCCGATATTTTCCCGAATAAAAAAATTCAAGCACAATTCCCGATTTTCAAAGCTGCTGGACACCCTGTATAATTAATTCTACACCTTTATTATAATAACATTAAACGTATGGAAACAGTAAATATTTATAAAAAAAAACAATCTAATAATAAACGGCAATTGAAAGATTAAAATAATGTGTGTATGTTGAGGCGTGATGAACTTCGTTCCTGATGGGGTCCCACGACCGCACACATTTAGTTTTTATCCTTCAAAACAAAACTGTTAACTATGATCCTTTATTCGATTGTTTTGACAGTCCTTCTAAAAGGGCTACAAACAAGATATCGATATTTTTGTTAAAATGTTCGGTTTTTGAGTAATTTATTTTTGAAGTTTTCAAAAGGCTGCCATTTTTAAACTCATGATTGGAAATAATTGTTGATTTTTCTTAAGATAGGCCAAGCTTAAACTCAATCGGTGCAACATTTCTCTAGTTATGTTATTTTGTAAAAAAACCTTTGCAACTTCAAAAGTAAATTTTTTCGAGTCATTTGACTCTCATGCCTTAAAACATCGAAGAGCACTATTCCGCGATAAAAACCTATGAATTATTCGCCTAGCAACAGCTAAATCGACTTCATCTAGTCATGTGACTGTTATTCTGGAGTAATAAAAGAAATACTGGTGACGGCTTCTATAAAGGGTCATTCTTCTTCCACATGATTTATAGTACTTACAGGTGTTCAAATAGATCTTCCTACTCTTTTTTTTGCAAAAGAACAAAAGTTAGCGTCTTTCATCAAATGCACCTCTTTTGCATGGCTGTGTGTCTTTTATATTTCAGTTTTGTAGGTACAGGAGGCACTATTTAATTGTACTTTCCGAACAGATCTCTATAATAAGTAGGGGTCTGCGGATACCCGAATTTTCAGGTTTCAGGTGGTTTTTCACTACCCGAGGATCGGGCGGGTCCGAAATATACGTTAAAATACGGTTGAGTATTTTGGCTACACCCGATAAATTCGGGTAGTGAGGAATTTAGTCCCGATAAATTCGGGTAGTGAGGAATTCAAATGAATAATTCAATTTCCTTATAGGTAAAAGGCAAAAATGAGTTCATTTGTTTGTGTTTGCCTTACTGGACTGGAATTATATTAATATAAATACCTTTTTGGAGTTTCTCCTCGCAGTCCTTTTTGGTCACAGTTTAAAGGATGACACGTTTCGCCTATTTTTCAGGCATTTTCGAATCAAATTAATTCAAAGTTTTTATAGCATATAATATAATGCTTGTCAATTACTAAAAAACACACTAACACATTTAAAACATATGTACATAAAACACAAATAGTCCGTTAGATTCATTTGCAGGTTCATTCACACGTGCACGCCGGCCGGTTCTGAAATGCAAAGTTGAAATGTCAACATTAATTTTACCCGCTCGACGTAAAAGTTCTCGGCGGAAAGGTTCTTAGGCCTGTTTCACATTTACCCGGCTGTCGTGTAACCGACATCTAGCCGATATGTAGCCGACGCTGACATGAAATATAAGACCGCCTTTTTACCGTTTACACAACCATGACATTTGTCGGGCAAGTGTGAAAACTGTTGTATACTCTTCGTCCCGATTGTCATGTATATAGCATCGTTTACACGACAACCGGGTAGGTGTGAAACAGGCCTTAGGCATAACGTTAGTTTTGTTTTACTCTGTTTAGTAGTCAGTATTTTGTGATTCCGTGTTGTTTGAGGTTATAATGAACATCAGATTCGTTTGTTTCACATGACAGTAAATTTTGTTGTTTACAATTTGTGTTAAAATAAATAAATGTTTCACTTTTTTGAAACGAATGTGTTTAGGCAATTTTATCATTAGAAATATCAGTGTAGCCGGTCCTAGAACTGCTACGGCTACGAGTTTTGTAACAGATAGCAATCATGAGAGGAAACCAATACCAATCGAACGAAAAAATAAATCCAAATCAGCAATCAATAGGCTTACTTTTAGGAATAGAAAAAAATATTTCAACTAGCCCAATAATTAATAATTTACTTTGGTTAGGCTGATTACATTTGTAATAACCTAATAACTTACTTAGCCCTACAGTAATAATATAATATTCATAAATTCCGAGACGAGACTAAATTCAGAGGAAAAAGTTGTATTTATTACCCGACCAAACTTAGGTAAAATATTTCACTACCCGAACCGAGGGAAATATTTCACTACCCGACCCGAGTGAAATAATTTACTACCCGACCCGACCTAAAAAATCACTCGGCAGACCTCTAATAATAAGACATTTGCAATAACGTAAACCTCTTTTAACACGTAAACAATGGTTTTAATTCAGGGACAACTGTATCCTAAATAACCAACATTATCATTTCGGCTAGAACAAGACCATGCAAGAGCTGAAGCATTTGAACCATTTGAGGTTGTAACGGTTGTCACAGTTTCAAATATTCCAAATCCACTTACTCCTGTAAATCAGAAGGAAATCCAACTGCATTTCGAGTACTCCTCGGACGTGCTGATGGCATACCAAGGAAGTTGTTGATGCTGAATGGGGGACCTGTTGATGCTACGCTAGTACTGGCAATTGGTTCTTTTGATCTCGAAGAGGACGATTTACTGGAAACCTGGCCTGAAAAACAGTTTCAAAATATTTACACTTTAATTGTTTTAAGCATGGTAGTTTTATTAAAACTAAACAAACAAAAAACATCGAGTACATTTCACTTAACAATGTAAAAACAAACACTCATAAGTCAAAACATTCTGTGGTATTTGTGCATTTACTTGGTGACCAAGTCTTTTTCTCTGTTATCCAAGTTTCCGTATTAACCAAGGTAAATTAAAAAGAAAAATTTTTCAAAATCAACTCTCTGTTGGCTTACAAATAAATGTAAGTTAGCTGAATTGATTTTGATAAAGAATTCATAGCTTGAGAGAATTTCTCAATAAGTGAATTTATAGTAAAAACTTTTGTGTTAGAAAGAAAACAAAACTGTCGTTTGCCTTGTACATCCTAAAAACATTTTCGCTCCTTACCCAACGCAATGGTGACCTTTTTCGGACGGGTAATATAGGAATGACAAAGCGGTCTTGGGCCTGTTTACACTCCCCTCCTCGCATCGTATTTAGTACTCACCATCCTTTCCCACGAGTTGTTCCTTCCCCTTGCTACTGTATTTTGTTTTCAGTCGGTGTTAAACTTTGTGAATGAGATTGTCATTATGAGTGGAAAGTGAAAGTGTGTTGTTTTATCTTTAAATCAAAAATGGAAAGCAATTAAACGATTAGATGGAGGTGATTCAATAAAAAAAGTGAAAGGGATTTAGGTGTTGGGGAAGTGACTGTCCCCCATTGCAGACGAAATAGATCGGAAATGAAACGTGAATATCTCAACAGTATTCAAATAAAGAAGAGGCTAGTCAATCAATGAGAAAAAGCAATTATAAAAAAACTTCATAGGCATTATTTTTGTGATTTTTATTACAGTAGCTTAAAGTATCCAATTTCTTTCATTTGAGTACATTATCAAAGCTTCTTTTTTTTATTGAAAACTATATTATTTAAAGAAAAAGAAAATAGATTTTGAAGTAAGTATGGCTCCAAGTCAGTCTAAAACGATGTAAATGGCGTAAGAACTCGCTCCTCAATGGTTTTCTCATGGTCTACTGTATTATCCGAGTTTTTGGTTATATGAGGTCGGCCCGGTCCCAATTACCTCGGATAATCAAAGTTCTACTGTATAAAAGAAATAAGAAAAGAAAAAAAAAGTTCAATAGGAGTTTTAACACCGTTACCGTGCAGCAATCTTAAAATTTCAACCAAACGGATGTTACAGCATTGCAAGACCTCCAACTAGACAATCCATATTAACATAAAATTTTACAATCTCACAGGGGTGAAGAAAATGTTTTAGCATACAAAATTTCCCCACACCTTTATTTCACAGAATATTTCCCCAATCTCCCCTTGCAATATTATCCGCATCCATATAGCTAATATTGTATAATACATACTATAATATATAAAATTAAACGTCACAATAAACAACTGCCTAAACCTCTAGCTACTCATAAAATGATGGATTCGAAGCGAGAGGTACCGTATAACCCCACCCCTTTACCCCTCCATCTACACAATGAAAATGTAAACAAACCCCTCTTTAATCTGTTGTTTTCTGCACTTTTTAAGTTTATTATGTACTGTATTCCTTTTAATTTTAAAGTTGCAGCGTAGTTTTATACAGTATTAAGTTGTGATTAAGAAGTTTAAGAGATTCTGAAACACTAAAAAATGGCTACAAATGAGAAAAGGAAATGTGTCGCAAGAGTACACCTTCCATTCAAAACAAGGAATTGTTTAGGTAAAGCAATAAAACCCAAAAATAAAGAAAAATGCCCTTTTGATGCAAGCGAGATATATAAGATAATTTGCGACGATTACCGCAAACATTACATCGGCAAAACAGGAAGATCTTTTAACACTAGATTTAAGGAACATATACCAACATGAAACCTCAATCTGGTTATGTCTAAATTTTCAGAGCAGCTTGTAGAATGAGGCCATAATTATTTTATCATACATACCAACATGCAAATATTAATGTTCCAAAGGACCAGTCATGAACATCTTAGAGGAATTCCAAATATATAAACAGATTACTTTCGACCCATCTACACTATTAAATGAAAAAGTCCACTTCCAGTCAAACATCTTTATATTAAAACCTATTCAGGCAGAAAACACGAACCCCGCATCGCAAGTTCATTCAGTACCAACCAGATAATGAAAGAGTGAACACTACGTGATTCGCATTAAATTATTTTAAAGAATTAGTACCAGTGTGATGTGCCCTAAGTGTTGTATTTTATGGATCATGTGTTTTGTAATGTTTATATTTTAAGTTTGACCACATTTATACAAATGCAAATGAAAATCGGTTCAACAATGCCTAAATGAAATATTGTCACCGACTAAGAAAATAAGTTACTGGACTGTGAGCTGAACACAAAGAAAGGTATTTAGATTTATACAGGGTGTTGCTGAACTCTCTGGTTCCCTTTTGTGGATTTGTTCCTGGGATCCAGACAAACATATTTTCAGGAACGAAGTTCATCACGCCTTTTCTTCAATTCTTTTATCAGCCTTATTGGCAACATACACAAATAATGTTAATCTTTCAATTGCCGTTTATTATTAGTTTGTTTTTTATACAAATATTTACTGTTTCCATACGTTTAATGTTACTATAAAAGGTGTAGAATTAATTCTAGCACCAAAGCTAAGATGGTAAACACAGTTAATCATTGTAAATACATTCAATAAACATAAAATGTTGGTTCATCAGTCTAGGCCAAACCTAAAATTACTGTGTGTATGTTTAATATATTTTACCAGTCTTAACGGCAACATACATACAATAATTTTACGTTAGGCCTAGCCTGATTAACCAACATCAACATTTTATGTTATTGAATGTATTACCGATCTATAACGGACGGAACCGATTGTCTCTTAATTTAAATTGATGAACCAAAACACATGTTTCTTGAATGTATTTACATTCATTGCCATAGCAACCAATTTGGTAACGCTTTTTTCGTTACTCATATTTTATATTTTTTGTTATTGCCATAGCATCCAATTAATAACACTTTTCTCCGTTGCAAATTAAATTTTCTATTTGTTAACTCCTACCGCAACCCGCGTTAATGAACTTTGTTCTAATAATTATTGATATCTAGAGAATGGTTTGACCGATTAAGTTCAAACTTGACACGAAGTTATACCTAACAATGATTTATTGTAAATAAAATAAGTGATTACAGTAGAACGCCAGTTATCCAAATCAATTGAGACCGGACCTCATTCAGATAATCAAAAATTCGGATAATTGGATTTTTTTTGAAAAATGGGTCTATTTTAGCCTTTTTGTGACTGGCTTCGTGTTTACGCGACTGGATGATCGAGTAAACTATCCGCACATACTACAGTCGCATATACACGCTTTATAATTTTAACGTTTAAGTACTATCATCGCGTTAAAACGACTAATATAATTCTTTTACTAGTATTTGTTACAATCTATTAGCTTTAAAATGAACTGATTCGACTATTGATAGGAGTTACTAGCTAACAGTAGAAAATAAAATCATGTTGCCAGACCCTGTTTACTAGGTTCTGTAGAAGCCTATTTTGAAAAATGTATTAGGAATATATGCTTTATTTATTTCACTTTGTTTCACTAAATTACGAGTAAAACAAACCTCTCGCTACTGCTAGGCATACAAAGCCAGACGCATTGTCCTATGCTTGGAATAACCTAATCTGAGCATGAATTAGAATTTAGACTATGTTAGTCCCGAAAAGGTTAAAAAATTTATGTATGTATGTTGGAATGGGAGAACAAAACTACGTACTGTATTTTTAAATAAAAGAGTCTTCAATTAACTACATGAAAAGGTAACACTTTTACATGTTAACCGTATGTACATAAATGAATGTCATTGCTTGCTGAACATCTTGGTCAAAGTAAATTGTTTGATGGTGTTAATCAGTTTGACACCTGGCGCCTACACTAGCTTCGTGTAGGGAAGGACAATAGCGCGCGTATACAGAATTGCGAATCGCAATACGTTGCCGTCTTAATGTTTTTTCTGAAATTCTGAAAGCGATTCGGATAGTTGGAGTTCGGAGTTTTACTGTATATCTAATAATGCGTTTCAAAATGGCGACTGTTTGAAAATTTCATTTGAACCTAAATTACCCAAAAACCATACATTTCAACAAAAAATGTCAAGACTTCTTTTTTGTAGCAATTTTAATTCCCAATGGCGTAACTACAATATTGTTGTGTTTACTGTCTTGGTATAGGATGCCGGGTTGAACAAACCAAATATTACACATAACTTGACTATTATCCTTCATCCGATTGTTTTGACAGTTACACCATCCGATACAGAATAAAAAGGGCTAGAAAAAAGATGTCTTGACAATGTTTGTTAAAATAGTTTTTGGGTAGTTCAGGTTTGAAATTTTCAAACAGTCGCCATTATGAAAGGCATGATTGGATATAATCGCTTATTTTATTTAAAATAGATCATTGTTAGGTTAAACTTCAAGTCAAGTTTAAACTAAATCGGTCAAACCGTTCTACAGATAAAAATTATTTAGTGAAATAAAATAAAATGGCGGCTATGGGGAAAACAAAGCGTTTCCGGACACATGTCCAATTGATTTTTTTTTTCATTCCTATGTGTTGAATTATATCCCAGATTATTGCAGAGTCATTACGAAACATCATATACATTTACATAAATATCTTAGTAAAAGTATTCAAAACATACCAATATTTTGGTTACATATGCTATTATTATCTTTAACTTAACTATTATCCTTCATCCTATTGTTTTGATAGTTACACCATCCAATAGGAAATAAAAGGGCTACAAAAAGGCCCTTGAAATTTTTTTTGTTAATTACCGTTTTTGGGTAATTTAGGTTTGAAATTTTGAAACGTATGGTTGGCTATAATCACTTATTTTACTGAAAATAGATCATTGTTAGTAACTTCATATCAACTTCATGTTAAGTTGAACTCAAACCATTCTCTAGATATCAATAATTTTGTAAAAAACACATACAGACAGACAGATGAAAATTAAGGAAGACCCATGTTTAAGTTGTAAAATATGTTTGTCTCGATACCAGGAACCAATCCACAAAAGGGGACAAGAGAGTTCGGGACACCCTGTATAATTATCAGTTCATAAGGCAAAAAGAGAACAAAATAAATTCATTACACAAAAAATTCAAACTCAATAAAAAAATACCTTTCCTTTCGTTAACTAATTTTTCTCGTTGTTTTTTTTCTTCTTCCGGCAGATATTTTATCACCTTCTCAATAATGCTATCGAAACTCCAGTTTCTTATCTCATTTTTTATTTTCGTCCGGCACATTGGACATTCTTTCTTCTTTTTCTTCCATATGGAAATACAAAACTTGCAGAAGAGATGGCCACAATTTAGCAGCATTGGCTGAAACGATAAGACATAAATGCAATGATTGTAATAATTTAAAATTTACAAAGAAAAATTTAAACATAAGTAAAATAATATTTTGTATGTTTGAGAGTAATATTATAGATGTATGTTGAGAGTTACTTTAAATATGTTTTCAGCAAATTTCCATAGTAAATATGAGTTATTGCAGTGACTCTTATGGTGAAAAATAAGGTCGGGAGTGGTCAATGAGCACCAATCATGGTCCCCAGAACCCGTTTTGTGGTAGCATTAAAATGTTTATACGTGTATGTCTTCACACTCTATCGCCTTTTATGTCTGATCTGGTCCACAATTGGTACACAAGTCGATTACCTAAGTTGTTCGAACGAGTTCATCAGCGAAAATATACAACAAAAAAAGCACGTTTTTTGATCGGAAGTAACACTGTTTTGAGATTTTCAGTACTAGAATGAAACTTTTTTTGGATTTTATCTATTTAAAATAAAGATAGGAAATTATTCTGGACATTTTGCTTTTACACAAACTTATAGACCGTCTGGTTCCCCTGAAATCTATCAAAACGTAAAATACCATAAAAGTGCCCGGTTCAAATCCATGTGGGGCAGCTTCTGAAACTCGCAAAGCTAGAGGAACAAGCAGCGCGTGAGCCGGGGCTGGATGCAAATAAATTCTACTAATATATTTTGTTTACGGAGGGCAGCTATCCGGCGTCTCCCAGCAGACCAATTTCCCAAATAGTTGGTTGAAACCCTAAAACATATAAACTTAATTTTGTAAATTTGTTCAACTCACGTCAGCGGTTCAGTTGAGTGATAAATATATTTTTTAATCAATGTATGTAATTTTAAAGTGTGATCTAAAAATATCATTATTTTATCGATCATCACATGTTATAGTTTTCTTTCAACCTATTTTCTCACTGACAAGCAACCCGAACGAACGAAGCACATTTTCAAAAAGTTTTCTATAAGACATTACACTTGTGCAATACATCGCTACAAGTACAAAGGCAGACCCATGGAGGCTGCATTATTGCATTCCTTTCTCTTCTTCTTACATTTTGTTGTTGTTGTTTATACTAAGTTTTTCTTTTTTTAGGATTTAGAAGTAATATTGTTTTTGGTTTTCTTTTTTTTTGTATTTCATCTTAAGTAATGTACAGTAGGACTCCGATTATCCAATTATCCCAGGTTAACCGCAACGATTTTCGTGTAAAAAAAAAACATCTCTAAATCAATTCACTAGTATGAGAAAAGTCGCACAGTACGAGATGGAGGCACTGTTACTAGGGTGAGTCACACGTCGTGCCACTTTCACTATTCACTGTTTGCCAGTTTGTCTACCCTCCCCCTCCCGCCCAAAGCCAAACCCGTTAATATTCCACATTTCCGCTCTTTACAGCTTTAGTTTGATGCGTTTCGCGGCAATGTTGTTTTGAGTTTTGCAAATTAATTTTTATTTAGTGTCTTAAACTTTTAGTCTGCAATATCTGATTATTATACAATATTATACAGTAGTTTGATTATTAAGAACATTTATTTCTTTGTACTGCAGTTTAATTGTACTCGGAATCCAAATTATGGTAGCATTGGGTAACCGGAAAAATTAAAATACATCGCCGCCCCCTTTATTCCGTATAAACGAGGTTCTACTGTATTATAGTGCCATATTTCAAATCATTTTGCTAGTTCTGTTGTTAAAATGAGTTATATTTTTCTTTTGAAATCTTGTCTTGTTTTGTTTGTTTTACTTTTTTTATTTAGTAAAAAAGAAGTTTTTCTTTTTATTACTTTTGTTTATGGTTCTTAAAGTTCAAAAATTTCATTTCAAACAAATTAAACTTAATAGCAAAATACAGTAGAGCCCCGCTATTCTAAACTATTAGGAACCGAACACTGTTCGGTTTAACGAGAATTCGGAATAGGCGAATTTTATAAATAATATAAACGAATTGACTTGTTAAAGCGTAAATTAAATGCGGAGACATCTGCTAGTGAGACATCTCTATACAGCGTTGATCGGCTAGGAGGAAAGCGAGGAGTAGGTGATTGCTCAAACTGAGCTCATATCACATGTAGACGGAGCAAATGCTCTTGACCTCGCCTTAGTGTTGGTTTACACAATCCGTTTTTCCTTCCATTGCGTTACGATTCTGTTTTCTTCTAAAAACGGAAGAGATAGGTTGTTTGAACTCTTCGTTTTGTCATCCCGCAGTATCTCCGTTACTACCGCACCGTCTTTAAAAAAGATCGAGAAAAAAAATTAAATTTCTTAGAGATAACGAAAACGGAGGAGAAAAACAGATGAACGCAACCGGCAGGTGGCAACAACACTAATAGTGCCTAGTCGTTGTATCTAATCCTTCCATCCGGTATCGGTTTCACCGGACACTTGTTGCGGTAGCTTCCTTCCCGTAAAACCGATGGAAAACGTGAAGGAAACTAAACCGGACAATTCCAACAGGCCCATTGGGATTAATGTGTTGTCAACTGTTAACCAAAATGCAACGGAACGGAAGGGAAAAACAGATGGTGTAAAACTACGCTTATGATACTTTGAACAACACCAAATGATGTTATGTTCATGCGGCGATGGCGGAACATTGCATCCTCAATTCGAATCAGTGCTCTTCATAAGAAAAAAATCACTGACTTTACTTCTTAAGTGAGTGTAAATTAGTTATATTTTGTGTATAGCAGTGATTAAAAATGATTGTACAGAATTGTATAAATGGAACCGATATGTATTGTAAGTAACCAGCTTTCATTCCAATTTGGTTTCAGGCGTTTTCATCAAGCTTAGGCTCTGTGTGTAACTTCTTTGTATATCAATAAATGTACATTTTTTCAAGAAAGTCTTTTTCATTTCTCCTATTTTTATGTTTAAAAACTGTGTTTATGGAATTTTTTCTGAACTCTGTTCGACATAGGCGGATATTCGGTATAGCAGGACTCTACTGTATTATTATTAATGTATTTCTCTTGATTTCTAATTTTCAAACTATACTTCACACACCTAGCTTTATGTGTAAGCCGGTAAGGAAAATCTGATATAATTTTATCAAATACTATTTGTAAACACACAACACACAGTCACAAAATCACTGAAATTTAGGGAGCAACAATTTGCACAAACACTTGTTCCATACACAATCCGTGTGATAGAAAATTACAGTGAGACAAGTGAATTCTTGTAGCGTCTGAACAAGGAGTGGTACGTCTGGTAAGTCAAAATTTAATGAATTGTGTATACATGTGTTAATGGATCGGAGACGCAAAGCAAGTGGATTTTGATAGCTTGAGGAATGTAAAGATGAAGAATGTGTGCGGACTGTGGTATGGGGCTGGGGGAGCGGACTTGAATTTTGGTGAGTAGAGAGGGGGCATTGGTAGACTGAGGTGCGTTGTGTGCTTGTGTGGGGGATGAACAGTGATAGGGGTGACAGTGCATATTGGAGGACGGTCTGGAGTATTGTTGGGGTCACATGACAAACATTTATAACATATTTGGGGAGAAGTAATTGTTAAAGGAACTACATCACATGTTGGAAAGTATAGTTGCATAGGCGTCTATGGTGATGCGGAGCACAGACTCGGAATGGATGGTGGTGTTGGTGGGCGGCTATGATGATTATGGTAGCTTTGTACTGCATCGTTTGGAGAGTCTTCTCTTACAAGATGGCGATTGAATAGTACTGCTGGCGTTAGGTGATTGATAAATTCATTGAGAATGATGGATTTTTTGTTGGAGAGAGTGGTGAATTGTGTACTGATATAAACTTCTACTATCGTATTGTTTATATACGCTTTATCGTTATGATTCAGCGAGTGATTATTGAGGATTTGTAACTTAACCGTTTGTGACCATGTGACACTAATTTACGCTTGGAAGACCTTCTTGTGAACGCAAGTATCAAAAAATATCATAGAAACCCTAGGTGTATATTGAACTTTTTGCACTATTTTATAAATGTTAATGGCCATAGTTTGTAACAATTTTCAGTCTGCATTTTAAAATCAATTTTGTCATATAGTTTTATTCTAAATTAAAACGGCGTCTCATTTCTTTTTAAAATTTCAAGTTGTATGTTGTAAATTGTAAGATTATGTTTTGTAATTCATGTGTTGTTGATAATTTTTCTTGTATAAAGATCGATTGAAAATGAGCAAGTAAAAAGCTTATTTATTTGTCACAATGCTTTGAATTTCATTGGTACCCACAATTGTCCGTGTAGGGAGTACTTTTGCAGAAACAAAACACACCCCGGCAAATCAAATCAATAAAAAATCTTTGTGTAAATTACGAAATGCACAATTAAAAGATATGACGCATAGATGAAATTATATGTGGAAGATTGATAGACTTTTCAAAAGTAAACAAAGTAAGTTTTTTGAGGTTAAGTGTTACTTTTTTGATTTGAAAGTAATGTAGTTTGAAGTGAGAGTGTTTTTTTAATTGGAATTGAATATTGAAATAAGTGTTAAGCAAAGAATAATCCACATATAATCTTTTTATTAATTTGAACAATTTTTTTATTTTATTTGGAAATTTCTCAACTTCATTTTTTTTTACAAGTTTATGTACAACTAAATTTTATTTTTATAATGCCTAACGTTATATACTGGTTTAGAGGCCAGGTACTAAAAGTCTTAAATAGATTAGAAATACCAAAAAACATACCTCTACACACAATTCTGAACAAATGCCACATTCCAAATCTCTTCCTACACATTCCAGCATGCTTTTAGCTTCTCTTTCTTTGAATTCTATAATAAAACAAAATACAATATCAATAATTAAGTACAAAGTGTTTAAAAATGAACATCAGGGTTTTTAAGGCTTTGTAGTATTTATTACATTTATTATAAACAATACATAAAATGAAAGATCAACTCAAAAAATTTTGTCAGTACATCTGTGAGCATGCACTGTTTCCTCTGCCTTCTGTTAGAAAGCGCTAGTAGCAAATATGGAGACTAGACAACAGAAAGCTTTTTGTGTTTTACAGTTTGCAAGGACTGAATCTGTAGTTACAGTGTAATTTGCATTCCTTATTAAGTTAAATTGTAATCCTCCAAGAGATAATAAAATCCGTATAATATATCATCAGTTTCAAGACACCAGCTCTTTCCGCAAAGGGAAGAGTAAGAGACGACCAAGTGTACTTAATTAGTTAGCAAAAATAAAACAAGTGAAATTTTTATTGCAAGTTACCTGATGTATAGTCGAAAATGAAAGAAAGGTTTCAAACTATGTGACAATATGAATATATGTGTTTTTTTGATTAAGAGTTAGTAGAAATATATATACAGGGTGTCCCCGAACTCTCTGGTCCCCTTATGTAGATTTGTTCCTGGGATCGAGACAAACATATTTCACAATATAAACATGGGTCTACGGTGCTCACTTTTTCGTTTGTCTGTATGTGCTTTTTACAAAATAATTAATATCTAGAAATGGTTTGACCAAATGAGTTCAAACTTATCATGACGTTATACCTAAACAATGATCTATTTTAAGTCAAATAAGCTATTATATCCAATCATGGATTTCAAAATAGTGACTGTTTCAAAATTTCTAACCCAAATTATCCAAAAACTGTACATTTTAACAAAAAATGTCGACACCATTTTAGTAGCCCTTTAAATTCCCTATTGGATGGTGTTACTATCAAAACAATCGGATGAAGGATAATAGTTATGTTAAAGATAATAACAGCATACCTAACCACAATATCGGGATGTTTTGCATACTTTTAATAAGATATATAATAAGGTATATTTTAATAAGATATTTATTATACAGGATGTTTCCTAATGACTCTGCAATATTCTAGATTAGCCGATGCTAAGGTTCATAAGTGTCTTAGTACTTTTGTTGCTGATTAGTGGCAATAATTAGTTTATGTGTTTTGGTGCTATCAGATCATTCCTAATTTTTTTTACAGAACTTCAGTCAGATTTCCTTATTACTATCAAGATAAAAAGTTATATGATTATTTTTTAAATTGATTTCATTTTCATCCTACATTGTAACAAAAACTCACCTAGTTCTTTCTGTTTCAACTGCTCTTTGACTTTATCATTTTCCTGTAAACAGAACAGCTGATTTAAAAGAAAATACAAAATTCTAACGAATACAGTATTGATGGTTAGGTTTTCAGCATTTACTTTTTTCTACACTTAATCTTGACTGGTAAAACTTTTAATATTTGCTTTTAATTGTCAGTAACTATTTGTTTTTATATTCTACAATCACCCCATTCGTCTATACAAAGGAACTGCAGGCCTGCAGAATATGTCCGAATGAGGTTCGAGGGAAATTGGGACTAAGCTGGAAAAATTTTGGCAGGAGAAAAACCCACCAAAAATAACGAAAATATAATTATTTTGGGCAAAAATAGATAAGAAATGAATGGGAACAAAGGTCGGCCTAATCGGTTTGTCCGATACATACACACCAACACACACACAAAGTATGTTGTCTGCTCTCTGCTGCAGTATTAGGCCTACTTTTAAACATAAAAAATAGCAATAATTAAATTGTATTTTTCTGTTTTAAACCTTTTGGGACCATCTGACGATATTTCACTGTAAATATTTTATTTTCACCATAGTTAATTTAGTAAAAATAATGCAATTATTTTTTTTTTAAGGTTATAATGGAATTTATAATGAATATAATAATCTATGTCCTTATATATAATACGTGAAGCAGTTTTTTTGTGAACACAACTTTCTTATTTCTGGACCAAATTTAAGGTTTGAGTTGTCAAAAATTCTTATCCTTAAGGGTCTGCTGTAGTGGCGGCAATCTTAGATTTTTATCCCATAAGAGCAATGTTAAATTTCAAACCATTTATTTTGTTTACTTTTTATCATAAAATTGTTTGTCTCATTTTAAGCACATTCACAATACGCATCCGTCTTGCAATTTACATTGTTTTAAATGCTTTTGATTTGTTATGTAATTGACATTTTGTAAGTACAAAGTTTGAATTTTTTTCCTAACACAGTAAAAAATTAATAATGATTAATAATTTGCAAGCCGGATCCGAAATTTTACAAAGAATGTTCAGTTTTTTTTTCAACACTCAATTATAAAAGATAGACGTATAAAATGGTTTGAAATGAAGCAATCTCAAAGCGTTCAGCTGCAAGAAATTGCACTGTTTAGATAGGGATACAGTGAGAAGCGGTTGCGTTTCCGGTTTTTTCTCGTTTACTGGAGCAGACCCTTAAGGGTCGGCTCTAGCTGTCGGCCATGTTGTCTGACACTCCATAAGACCAATGTTTAATTAAAATCCAAATTTTTCCTTTATTTTTGATCGGAAAATTATAAACGATATGTCATTTTAAAGCTATGGTCAATATGTATGCAAATGGCTTTTTAAAAATTAAGAAAAATATTTTGTTTAGTATTTATTAACAATTTAAAACATTGATTTTTAATATTTTTTATGTTGTCACTATTAGTTATAGCGAAAAACTACCAAGCCATTCGCCTGAAGAATTTCGTCCCAAAGATTTTGGTATTTTTTTTAAAACGCTATTTGAACAATTGCGGGTTTTAAATGGATTTAGGCTGAGCAATGTCCTTGTAACCTACCGCCGCTATAGGGAGTCGCAGGTTGCTTTCTGTTTTACTAGAGCCGACCCTTAATGGCGTGAGCTAATCTCAAAGATCGGGTTTTCCCCACAAGATTAACATGGAACAGATTTAAAAACCATTTCTATTCAAAACAGCTGTTTATAATAAGAAACAAATTAATCCAGCTGATTTTGTGGATGTAAATAATGATGTTTATAGTAATAATAATAATGTTCATAATACAGCCTCTCATATTGGACCGATTTTTGATGATTTTCTTTCATGGGTAGTTTTACCTCTAGATATGTCATCAAGCATTGACTTTTTTTTTTTTTTTGAGCATTCGGGGCCATAAAAATTCAAATTTTATGACAATTTTTCTGTTTTTTGGATTTATTTTATAAACTAAAAAAGGTACAAGGTTGGTAGATATCTCAATCGAAAGAGCTAAAAATTTAGAACATTTACGCCACTTACAGTACTCTTCTATCACGTATAGATTTCCAGTTACATAAATTCAAAATTTTGAATCTTATATTATTAAAGATTTTGGTCAAAAACCTATTTCCAATCACCCAGCCTCTCCTAATCGACCAATTTTGATGATTTTTTTAAATGGGTGTCTTTTTACCTCTAGATATGTCATCAAGCATTGAAAATTTTTTTTTGAGCATTCAAGGCCATAAAAATTAAAATTTAACGAAAATTTTTCGGTGTTTTGGATTTATTTAGTGATGTTGGGTGATGTGATATGTTAATCGAAAGAGCTAAAAATTTAGAACATTTACGCCGCTTACAGTACCGTTATATCTCTTATAATTTTCCACTTATATAAATTCAAAAAGTTGAAAATTTTATTACAATGTTCAAACCAAAATATTTCAAGAACTATCAGTGCTAAAACGATGTAGAAAGCGAGGAAAATATTTGAAATTAAATTTTCTATCGAGTGGTGTAGTTAGTTTGAAATTTTTTTTGAAAATGTCTATGCTTGCGTTGCGCCACCGTCACCACTACTGGTCATGCTCAGAGTATTCGTTGGGGGCGTGGCAGGCTTGAACTAGAACTGTGTAACGTCCGTTACTCTAGGTTTGTGTTTCATGCGTATCGTATGCGTTTGCTCTGTAATTATTGAATTATCGATGTTAATTGTGTAACGACTGTTATTCTAGGTTCGTGCTTCATGAGTACCATATGCATTTGCTTTGTAATTATTGAACTATCAATGTTATAATAAACGCTGCTTTCGTTTTAAGGAGTTCGAAATAATTCCTATTGTGGGAGACACAATTGTTTATTCCGTGCCGTATAGTTCTGCATATACGAAACGCATAGTTTTTACAAAGATGTGCGTGCTATGGCGGTAAAGAATATCATTCAGAAGTGGGCCTTTTATGAGAATTTTTTAGGAGTGAATAGAACGGAGTACAAAAAGTTGATGTAAAAGAAAAAATACAACAAACCAAACAAACTCTATAAATAAAGAATAAGAAGAAATTTCCAATAACACCAAAGAAACAGATGTGAAAGTAAAGTAAAAGAAAATTTAAACCTGAATTATAAAATCTTCTATACTAATATTATAAAGAGGTAAAATTTGTTTGTTTCTATCTAGGGGCTAATCTCTGGAACTACTGAATCGATTGAAAACAGTTTTACTAATAACATAGTTTTTCTACACTATCCCTGAGTAACATAGGCTATAATTTATTTTGATAAAAACATTTTTTATTTCAATATTTGTACATTTAGTCGGAAAGAAACTTGGGTTAGGCCTAGGCTGATGAACCAGCACATGTATTTACATTTATAACCATAGCAACCGATTGAATAAAGTAACAGATAAAACATCGGTTTGCTCCAATATCCTATACTCTAATACGAGCAATGTCTGTTTGTTTGTTGGTTTGTTTGTGTGTTTGTACGAGCAATCTCGAGATCCAGCGGAAGGATTTTGCTGAAACTTTGGGATTAGAGGCTTTTGGGACTAAAAAATCGATTGGTGAAAACCACTACCTCAGGAAAACTCGTATTTTTCGGAAAAACTCATTTGAAAATTGAAAATTTTTAACATTGGGGTTATGTAATTTAAAATCAATAGGATACATATGACAAACATCAGCTGTTTCCTATAATATTTCCATCAGCTGTCTCCTATAATTTTTTTTTTTTTTTTTTTTTTTTTGTCTTAAAGGTTAGAATTGTTTTAAGCTTGAAATCAGCTGACCCGTGCTAATATTTCGCGAGTTATGAGTAGGCCTACAAAACAGTACTTACCTGATTTGTATTTACATACATTTTCCTATAAAAAAAAACACAATTAACAAAAATACCGAGTAATGCTCGGTCGCCCAGGTACAGCCGATTTCAAACTTTGAAACTATTATTTGTATTTGTAACTTTTAGGTTAGGTTTTTTTTTTAAAGTGGAGACCTGAGCCTTGCTGGTTCTTTTAACCTATATTATAAATGCTGTTATAAAATATACGAATTAATTTGATTTGAACATTTGACTTTATTTACCATCTTAGCTTTGGGGTTATTATTAATCCTATGCCTTTATTATGAATAAAACATAACATGATTATGTGTATAGAAGGTTACAACGGGGTTGGCGTGCGGAGCACGCAGGGGTGTCCCCTAGTGATTATTAAAACACAATGTCAAAAAATATGTTGAAATAGATAAACAAACTGTGTTAATAATGTCAGTGCGTCTGTAGCGAATAGCGATCAATTTTGGTGAAATTTTTAGTGAAAAAAGTGTGTTCTGGGGAAATTTCATGTGTTTAAACATTTTCTGCACCCCTGCAGAACTGTTCTGTAGAGAGCACAGTGGCCCAAAACTATTAGTACGGAATTGATACATGTTTGACAAAACACTTCTTTACTGAACTTATATGGATGTTATTATTATTTTTTTTTTCCGCTTACACACTTCCTCAGCAAGGGATATTTAATTAAATTACAAGTGAAAAAAACATAGACCAAGACCGGGAGTTGACCAAGTTCCTGAAGGTCCCGGGTTCAACTCCCGGTCTTGGTCCATGTTTTGTCACTTGTAATTTAATTAATTTTATATGGATTTTTTGTCACTAGATCGCACTAGAGGTTTTCTCTTTATTTCCACATGTATTTAAACAACACATTATTCTAATCCAGTTCAAAGACTGCGTGAAATTATTGTTTTGAGTTGCTATGACCTGACTTGTGACAGTAATTAAGGTATAGGTTTTGTGTCAGCAGACTCGGACACACGAATTAAGAAATCTGTATATATTCGGACAGCCAGGCAGCTTTGAAAGCTCCGAGCTAGTATGGGAATGTGTCAAGTCCACAGTACAGCTGGCAGGTCTCAACAAGGTCAAGCTTTGTTGGGTACCAGGGCATGTTGGAAGGAAATGAGTGTGCACATAGGCTGAAGAAGTGTGGAAACATGAACTGTTCTGTGGCATAACCAAGACATCAGCTATGCAAGCTATCTGACTAGGCGAGACTAGAGCTCGGAAGAAAGTGGAGGAGCATTCTAGGCTTGAGGATGAGCACACTCTCACTTCTTGGTTCATCTAGGCGAATTGCACCTGACATCTGTAAGCTTAGCAGGAAAATTATCATTATTTTTAAAACTCAAAGTTAATTTTTTACGAGTTTCCAATATCATAGCAGATTGTGATAGTGCATTTAGCCTGACGACCACCCCTACCTCAAATTTAAGGTAGGAAATTATAGTTGAAATCCAATTATTGTTTACGCCATACGCGTATTCAAACTTAAGGACGAATAAATACATTTAACAAATGACTATATAGCAGCAAGTCATGATGATTAAATACTATTTGTTAATAAAATCTAAAAAAAATCTTACCTTTTCCAATTTTATTTTAGTCTGTTCACTCATTTCGTACTCATTTTTGAAATGATCAGCAGTTCGTTTAAGGCCATTTAATTTCATATCTTGATGTGTAGTTTGTACTAAGACTTCCAACGCTAATCTGCAACAGTTTAAAGGAGAGCAAATAATTGTTTGTAACCCAATAAAACTATTAACTAATTGGCAATGCGTTCATTAACATTGGCCTTAATGAAAGCAATAGAAAAACAATGAAAAGTCATGAGTCCATTGTATTTCTCTGTTACTTGCTTCTTTCATTTGTAGAAACAATAAATCACCAACACATTATCCCACTTCATAAAAAATATTTTCCTATGGCTGAGTCTATACAGATTTTGCCTATCAATAGCAAACACTTTTCCAAATTTCCCCTCCCAGGAATGGTGTTTATACAAAAAAAAAAAAAACATTTAAAAATAGAGTTATTGGCGCACATGGTACTTTTAAAATTAATAATAACAAAAATCTGAACCCCTTTCACATATAGTTTAAAATTTCTTCATTTAATTTTACATTAACATTTTAGTGTGATTAAAAAGCTCTCTTTTCGACCCACTGCATAAGAACTAAAAATTATTTACAACAGAAACTCACAATTAAGTGTACAGTAAAACCTCAGTCATCTAAACCTCGGTTATCCAAGTTCCATATTAACCGAGGCAAATTTAAAAAAAAACTGCCAAAATCAATTTCGCTAACTTAGAAATAAATGTAAGGTAACTGAATTGATTTCGATAAAGATAGCGTAGATAGCTTGAGAGAATTTCTCAATAAGTAAATTTATAATTAAAACTTCTGTGTTAGATTGAACAGAAAGAGAACAAACCTATTGTTTTGCCGTGAACATCCTGAAAACATTTCCACTCCTTACCCAAGTAGTGTGTCCTGTAACGGACGGGTAGTAATGTATAATAAATAACAAAGTGGTCTTGGGCCTGTTTACACTCCCGTCTTTGCGGCCCATATTTAGGACTCACCATCTATTCTCACGAGCTTTTTCTTACCCCTGCTATTATATTTTGTTCTTTTGTTTTTATACATTATAGCGTATTGCCTCCAGGAACTGTTATTGAATAATAAAACTTGGTTACATACCTTTTTTATGTCCGTTCATAGCATTAATTTAATCCTTATACGATGGGACAATCGATTTCGAAGCTCACGTCTCCATTATCAAGTCAAATATAAAACAAATATAAAATTTTCATCAAGTAACAGACATGCAGATAAAATAATGTCTTACCGGAGATATGTCGACGACACAATTTTATTTTATAAAGGTAACAACCGACAATTGTGTATGTTGAACAAACATCTTAACACTATTGTCCTAAATTAAAGTTCACTTTGGAAACGGAATGAGATGGGAAATTGAATTTCTTAGACTTATAATTTGAAAAACAAGGCAATAAACTCGATTTTTCAGTATTTCGTAAACCAACTGACACGGGCCACACCATCCACGCCACTTCCTACCATCCTATGGCCCATAAAATGGCACCATACAGTTTGGTACAGACTCCTGACAGTAAACCTTAAACAGGGGAATTCCAATGAGGAACTGTTAACAATAAACACATTGTGTTAGCTAATGGTTACAGTAGTGAAATTGTCGATAAAATCATACACAAACACAATAGAAAAAGGATACGGAATATTGATCCGGAACAGAAACAAAAATTTGTTGTTTATATTTAATTTCCTAACAAAGTTAAATAAGACTGAAGTAAGTGGAAACATAAATGGATTTTACAAACATAATAACGTCGTGTTTGGTATCATTTTTCTTATTTTTTTCCGAACTTTATAAATATCCTTACAAAAATTTGAAATTGTGAGTCACAAAAAAAATAGAATAGTGCAGTGGTTATCCCAGTAGGTGACTAATTATTGAAACAGAGGTGTGAGAAAGGGAGTGAGAGGGGACGGGAAGGGTCTGTAGCATGTAGTTAAGGGTACAGACCCCAAGTTACTGTATACAGACTATAGTTCTAAAACTCATATTTAAAAAATCTATTTCACAAGACATTGTACTATTGATTGAAGTTGTAAACATAACCCTAAAGTATAATTTATTCTAGGTTCTGTTTAAGTATTACAGATGATGGGTGAAGTCAGCTGTTATATTACATGTTACTCACGTACATACGTAAGGACGAACACTCGTTTTTATAGGAGTTGATATTTGTAAGTAAGATAATTGTTGGTTAAAAATATCCTCATCAAGGCTGGCTTCGGTTTCAGTGTGAGTTGGTGAGCCTGAATTGCCCAAAAGTGAAAGTTTTTAACTATCTAAAATACATGTGGCAAATAGGCTACATCGACCTATCACGTTACATAGAACCTACGTTTTTTATTATTTTGATACAGAAAAGCTGCCCTAGAAATCCAGCAACCTAGAAATCAGGAATTGACTGTCTAAAAACACTGTTCCTACGATATATTGTACAAAAACCTTGTTAACATTAACCCTTTGACCGCCAACGTCCGATTGATCGGACGTCGTAATTTCCGGCGAAAAACGCCAACGTCCGATCGATCGGACGTTTTGTAAAATCGATATAATTTCGTTATTTAAACAGATAGAGAGTCCTAGTTTCGTGCTTTGTTATCCTAAAAGAACAAACTAAAGGATATTTAATGTTATTATGTTGGTACTACTGTTTCACAAACATATACAGCTGGTTTTTTTGCGCGCGAAGTCGTGTGATTGACTTACAACAGTCTGTCACTAGCTACTGATCGTAGTGTGTTTATACGTTCTATTTGTATTATTTAATTGTGTTTTTTATTGTGGTTTAGTGTTTTAGTTGTTTTTTATTTTGATTTAGTCTGTGTTTTAAACATGAGTAATTCACCACTCAGTGAGAACACCATACAAAACCTTGTGGAAAATGATTATTTGAGTGAGGCGGAATGTAATTACATTCAAAGTAGTTCGGAGGAGATTTTGGACGACACAGATTCAGATCCAACGTACGAACCTAACGTTTCAAATGCTAGCAGTATATCTAATACGGCTGTGTTATCATCTGATTCGGAAGACGAATATAATGTTGACAATCCTAGGCCCGGGCCAAGTAATATTCAGGCGCCTACTAGACCACGCCCTATAGGCCGTCCCTCTCACCAACCTCTCACCACACCCCTCTCAATTTCTAGTTCCGACACCGATTCTGAACCGAGTGACCAAGACGGTGCCGAATGGGAGGACGTTGTGGAAAATAATGATCCTGGATATCACCACAACTTTCGGTACCAAGAAATACCTGGACCAAAACATTGCCCACCAAGAAATTCTCCGCCCGTTGATTATTTTGATTTATTTTTCTCATTTTCTTTTTTGAACATACTTGCAAATCAAACAAATAATTATGCACGATATTTTATCGACGTTAATCGTGATAGGTTATCAATTCACAGTCGATGTCGTAATTGGAGGCCAGTGAGTTTCACAGAAATCAAAGCATTTATTGCAGTAATCTTGAATATGGGCCTAAATAAAAAACCGACTATCGAGTTATACTGGTCAACGAAAAATTCACAGGTTACACCATGGTTTGGGAAAATGTTTGCACGAAATAGATTTGAGTCGATTTTGAAATTTTTCCACATTGTTGACACCAGAAACTTACCAAAACCAAAAGAACCAGGTTACGATCCATGCGCGCGCTTTAGCTCTTTAGTGGACCATGCAAATCGTATGTTCAGACATTACTACACCCCTAATAAGCAGTTGTCTATAGATGAGAGTCTTGTTGGTACCAAAAACCATACACAGCTAATACAATATTTGCCGAACAAGCACCACCATAAATGGGGGATCAAATTATGGATGATCTGTGATGCTGTGACAAAATATTGTTTGGGGTTTACGGTTTATAAAGGAGCAAAAGGAAATGATAGTTCTGATAATAAAAATGGACTTGCTTACAATGTGGTTGTAAAATTGTTGGAAATGTGCAATTACTTGAATAAGGGATTCCATGTCTTTGTCGACAACTTTTTTACTTCTTTACCGCTTGCAAAGTTTTTGTATTCAAAATTAACCCACATTACTGGAACTTTGCGATCTAATAGAAAAGGCATCCCTCAACATATGAAAACAAGATTTGCTGTTGGTGAAAAAAGATACTGTCGTAAGGGCACTTTGCTTATGCTTGGTAGTCGGCAAAAAGCTTCACAAAAAAAACCAGTTTTACTTCTATCAACAGACAGCACTGCTAGTGACGAATTAAAATCTAAAAAAAAAGGAAATAAAGTGTTTATAACAAGTAGGCCTAAAATGATCCGTCACTATAATGCTTTTATGGGAGGGGTGGATTCAGCAGATCAAATGCTTTACTCTTATTTAGATGAAAGGCGCACTATTCGCTATTGGAAAAAAGTAGCGTTCCATATTTTTTCTAGGATGGTTGTGAACCTGTACATTCTCTATAAAATGAACACAGATAAGCCCCTTTCTAGACTAGAATTTAAAATTTCAATTATCGAAGCCATTACTGAAGAATGGCTTGGTGACCCCACGCCGGTACAACACGCAGGTTTTGGTAATGAGCCTCTTAACCTTTTACCAGGAAAAAAAGAGCGTAATTGTTCTGTATGTAGTGCCCTAAGTACCAGTTCTGGAGGCAAAAGGAAGAAAACTCGCTATGCCTGCAAAAATTGTAACAAAGGCGTCCATCCCCTGTGCTTGCCTAAGCACAGGTGCTAATATGAAGAAAGTGTTTTGAACGCAAATGTTGTAAATAGTGTAAATATTTTTAGTTTTTAATGTATTACTAGGATACTTATTACAAAATAACTAATACTAACTGATCAAACATCTACAGAATAGAGTCTGCACCGTCCACACTTACATAAGGTAAGAATAGGATCTAAATCGATTTTTCCATGTTTTAGAAAATATTTTTTTTCTTTGTTGTTTATCATTACATTCTCTTAAATTTTTTTACAGGGCTTCATTATTACATTTACTTCAATATAAAAATTAATTTTATGTATAAAATATTTTTTGTTTATATTGATTTTTTAGCTCAAAATATATTTTTTTTTTGTGTTAACAAAATTTGATTTAAGGTTTTTATTACTTTTCGAATATACAAATTGAATTAAACTTTGTTTGCATATGTTTATCTTATAGACTAGCTAAAGAAAAAAAAAAGTAAAAAAAATATTGTTCTAGCTTCAATAGCAAGGTTTTTAGAACGCTTTATATAGAGTACTGCAAAAACAGTGATTTAGGCCGTGGCGGTTTAGGCTAGTCAGCCGCGCTAGATGCCTGGCGCCGAAAGGGTTAACTCACTTTTCTTCAAACTCCTTCTTCTGTTCCAGTAAACGGTCTTCTAACATTTTCTCTTGTTTTGCCCATTCCTCTTTCATTCTCTCAAATTCATCTTGCATTGCTTTCATTTGTTTCCTCAAAGCCTCTTTTTCCTTGTCAGCTTCTTCAGGTTTTGTGTCGTTCTTGGAAGAACATTGGGAAATTATTTTCTCAAAGTTTTGGATATCCTCTGAGTTTTTTTCCTGCAAATTTCTAAACCAATTGTTCAATTTTTCTTTCTCCAGATATTGACTGTATTCGAACACAGACCTACGCTCTTCTATTGATTTTATAGATTCATCCCTGAAACAAAGAATTAATCAGTAAAAACTAGACATTGTATATACAAGTCAATGTAGCTTCATTGTTAAATAGAACTGCCCTACTGAAACTGTAAGTAAATATAAAGTGTATAAAATGTCATGTACAGTAGAGTAGCGGGTACCTCGGATAACACGGACTCTGTCAAACATTGAGAGGGAAACGTACGGTAAACTGGTGAAATCAATAAAAACATGGTCAAAGATGTGAAAAAAGGCATCTACTGTAATATAAAATGAAAAACTAAAGTACAAATAAAATTTAAAATGATAAAAAGACACACATAGGCTACAGTACATGTTCCAGATAAAAAATGACTACTTAAAGAAGTTCATAAGTGCTTTCTGCTTAACGGAACTGACTCGCTTGTAGTGTGCCGAAACTATTTTTACAATACTGGTTTTAACTGATTATACTGCATATTGCCATAACACAGAGATTATGAGTTTTATTGAACAACGTGACATTTAGTAAAAAATCATTAACAAAATTGTATTTATGATTAGCAAAGCGTCCAAATGAAAATAAAATACAAATAAAAAATGGTAAAAAGACAAAAATAGGCTACAGTACATGGTTCAGTAAAAAAATATTTTTTGAAGAAGTTCATAAGTGTTTCTGTTAATGGAACTCGCTCGCTTGAAAACAACGATATGCATTATAACACATGTAACGTTTTAAGAGCGAGTGTTTACTTGATTTTGAATCAAACTACTGTATTCACAAAAACTAAAGAAGTGTGAGAGGGGGGTAAGCCGGGTAGGGTAGAAGTTAGACACACTAGAACACACTAGAAGGTCGGTTTAAAAAAAAAAAAATTGTTTATGAATCTTGTGCCATTGAAGGTCGAAGCACACATGACCGCACCGCACCACGGCCAAGTGTTGGCTTTACCTCGACTCAAGTGAGACCACACTTTAACGTAGCACAGCCGTGTGTTGACAACACTCAACTCCTCCTCGGCTCACGAACTACCTCTTAATTTTGTGGCTAATTAAATTTAATTTTAAAATGTTAAAAAATCTTCGAAACAGTGATTTGGTAATCAAAGCAATCGTGTTAGAAGAAGAACATGAAAAATGGAAAAGGAAAAAACAAAAAAGACAAAAAAAGTGGGTTCACGATGCTTGGAAGACGAGGCCATATTTTGTTTCGATATTTCTCGTTGGTTTGATCGTAAATAAAGGGAAACTTTCGTATTTCTTCGATAAGTTTTTCGGGATTCATACCGTGGCTGCACTGTCAACATGAAAAAGTAAACAAAAAAACTTAACTGGCACGGCGCGCGCCGATTGCGGTGATGTTAGGACTGTTCCATACTTTTCCATTAGATTATTCCCCCGCCGTGTGTTGGCCAACACTAGGCCGTGGTGCGGTGCGGTCATGTGTTTCCTAACCTTAATACATACAATATATTTAAACAAATTTAAAACAGCCATTTTTAACATTTTGTTCTTTATAAAAACAGTTAACTTCAAAATGCAATCTAAAAAATTTAAAAAGTTATTTAAAAAAAAATAAACTACCACACATATACAAACATCTCTGAACTGTACACACTTGTAGCTTTCCTTTCTTCCAGTTTTTAGAGGCCTCCAATAGTGCTTTAGATAAAGAAATCATTCTCCACAACAACTCCCAAATATCACTTGAATTCAATTCATTTGTCACTTTTGTATATACCACCAGTTTATTCCTATTCCTCCTTGTCCATTATCAGTTACTTTAAGACCTCTTTGTCCAGTATGACACGTTACTTTAAGACCTCTTTGTCCAGTATGAGTTATGGTCATACCGGCTTGTTTATCACCAATTATTTTGATACCTCCTAGTAAACTATTAGATATGGCAATATCTTCTGATCCTTTATCACCATTTATTACCGTAAGACTTGATAAGTTTTTTTAGAATTTACTAAATATCGCATTTGTCTTTCCATTAAGGTGGAGATTTACCAAGTACCTTCGATCAATAGTGTAAATCATATTTTCAGGTATGCAAATTGAATTCAAAAATTTTGTGAAAAATTGCATTTGAGTTCTTGCAATTTTGTTACGAATGTTTCTATACAAAAATTAGGATATAATGAAATAAATATATTTCCTATATAAAGAATTTCCTCTTTTATTTTATAAAAATATAAAGAGTTTCCTAAAACTTGTATTGTATAAACCAGGGCTGTCCGACATGAGGCCCGGGGCTGCATCCGCGATGACATTTTTATCAGCCGCAAAAACATGCCTAAGAAACAAAAATTTCAGTTTATTCTGCCAGTTACTATTTCTCACAGAGCAGAACTTCAACTAGAATTGTGTGATTGTGCAATCAGATCCTTTTTACCGGGAAGAATAGAAACTTAGGCCTTATAACAAGGCTCAATGCTGGGAAGTACGATGTTTGCGAAAGCAGGTTTTCCAACGTAAATTTATAAAGTCAAAATATATGTGTTCCCTGTCTGGTAAAGTCACTTATTTAGTTGCTTTGTTTATTCTTCTTCTTTTTTTTTTGTATTTGGTAGTTTATAAAAAATAAATCAACATAATTAAACAAACAAACAAGTGTTTTGTACCTATTACAAATCAGTTGCATACAAAGTATTTTATATGATGAAACCCTCACAACAACTACAACAAAAGCAATTTTATTTATAGCGGCCCTTTAGCCATCTTAGTTGGACAGGCCTGGTATAAACTATGCAAACTGTGATTTAGTTCTGATATTTCATAAAAATAAACTAGATCACATATTGAAAATTAAAAGATCGATCTGGGAAAAACCTACTGCTGTACTGCTATTTTTTATGTGATAACTTGATAACCCTGGAAAACGCTATGTATGTAATCATGTTTATTACAAAAAGAAGGCATTATCAATACTAAGAAGCATGAGGAATTAATTGTTCTAATGTGCTCAGTGTCTGTAAAACAGAAAATATTTTCAAACAACGAAATTATACATTCTGAAAACTTGTTTTCCACATATCGGAATTTCGGTTAAACAAGGTTTCGGTGTAAATTGCAAGTAGAAAATTATATCGACAGTGATACTTACAAAGCAGAGTTTTCCATCGCTGTGGCTGGTGAATAAGTTATGTATTTAAATATAAATTCGTTTGCAGAAATTTTAATTTCGTCTCCTGTGTTTAGCATAACTTCCGTATTAGGAGGACATACCACACCATTTATAATGGTACCGGTTCTCCCCTAAAAACAGACGAAAGATGATAAATTATTTATTTATTATTTAACTTATCCTTTCAGACAAACAATACATGTGTATAAGGCAAGTCGACAATTATTATACATTTGTAAAAGGCAAGTCAACAATACATTTGTATAAGGCAAATTGTGACGTTAAGGTGGTTCATAACTCAAGTTTATTAATGTTGAAAGTATAAAAAAATATTACCTGTTAATTAATTATTGAAAAATTATATAGAATGTATTTATATTTATAAACTGATAATTATTATTTATAAAAATGTATTTATATTTCAATTGAAAGCTCAAATAAAATGATTTAAATTCATAACCTCAAAATGATAAATTTAAAAACAATCCTCTATAACAGATGCTATATATTCAACTTCCATCTTTTAAAGAACCACCTGTAACATACTGACCTAGTTCCCAACAATATGGCACGGCAAACCATGTAATTGTGACGTCACACAGCCTACCGTATCACTCCGCCAAGATTCCATCCATCCCGTTACAAGTGATTAACAATTATTAATCCTTATGAAAATTATTAAATTTAGTGTTTCGTAGGTTCAATCACTGTACAAATACTTTGGAAATTGAATCATGGATGCAAAACAAAAGAAATCGACTCACATGATGACTGACTGAAAGATTTTAATGAAACATATTCAGTCTTAAGAACATTGAAATAAAGAATATTATGTTTTAACATGGATACCTTAAGATTTACAAGATTAATAATTTACTTTCTTTAATAAATATATATCAATTAGAAGTGAAAAGAAGCAGACAGTATCAAAAATTTAAATATATTTAAAAACTAATACTTGCAAGATATCTTCCCGTACGCTGTTTGTTTATCGTTAATAAAACGTCGCACTTTGTTTCCCACGTAGGCTAGACCTCTGAACACTTTTCAATTTAACTGGTTGAAAACTAACTTTTCCTACATAAAATCACTACATGGAAGACTCATTAATGTAACGAACAACAAATCAAACAGTACTAGGGGAGACCCCTGCGTACTCCGCACGCCAACCCCTGATGGAACCTTCTAAAAACATATGTTATATATTATTTATAATAAAGGTGATTAATAATAACCTCAAAAATAAGATGGTAAATCATGTTAAATGTTCAAATCAAATTATTTCGTACATTTTATAACAACAGTTATAATAAAGGTTAAAAGAACCAGTAAGGCTCAGGTGTACACTTAATCAAAAACCTAACCAAAAAGTTACTATCAATTACCGTATATATTATCAATAAATAGGTCTACTATATGTCTTATTTATTTTAATTAGGATGTTACATAGTCTTTTCTTATTTTTAAATTCCTTAACGCAAGTTTTTATTGGCTTGTGTGTGTTGAAACATGTGTTGGTTCAGAATGGTCTAACTTAAAATATTATTTTGTACTAAAAGCTGGACATCTGAATCAACTGTATTATCTGTTATTTTTAAATCATTATTTACTTCCACGAAAGCAGCTGGATTAGTTTGTTTCTTATTATAAACTGCTGTTTTATATAGAAATAAATGGTTTTTAAATTATTATTAGAAACATTACTATTATTATTACTATAAACATCATTATTTACATCCACGAAAGCAGCTGGATTAGTTTGTTTCTTATTATAAACAGCTGTTTCGAATAGAAATAGTTTTTTAATTCGTTCCATGTTAATCTTGTGGGGAAAACCCAACCTTTGAGATTAGCTCACGCCATAAAGGATAAAAATTTTTGACATCTAAAACCTTATTGCAAAACTTCGGAATGAGACGAATTTTTTGACAACTCCAACATTAAATTTGGTCCAGAAATAACAGAGGAGTTGTGTTCACATAAACCTGCTTCACGTATTATATATAAGGATTTCGTCAATTCACAAGTAAATAATTCAATTTACATAATCTAAAACCACTTCTCTTTCTAGACTGCAAGGACTAACCCGTCCTTCTCGTTGTGAGCCTCTCTAAGAACTGATCTACCCATAAATGCTTTTCAGGCGCTAAGCCTTACTTCCGCTATTCTTTCTCGAATCTACTCGAACTTTCCAGAACTTTTGATCTAATGATATGTGCCCCAATTGTGCTTTATGTTTGTTTCAACCCGCGAACCTTTTATATTTTTACTTTCTCCCCCTATACCATAGTATATGGAGAAAGTATTGTATTCGTCAAAATTTTCGAGTTTGAGTTTTTGGTGGAAATATCCGTTTTGGGTCCCCCTGAACCTAAAAAAGTGGTTTTCGGAGTGATGTCTGTGTGTGTGTCTGTATGTGTGTCTGTGTGTCTGTGTGTCTGTGTGGATGTTATCAGACCTAGAGCCTAAACCAGTAGTCCGATTTTGATGAAATTTGGTATGGAGGTACTAATCCACGGTATCTCCAGGCGTTTTTTTCATTTTAGTGAATTTTTTATTTTTAAGGGTAATTTTCCCATAAAAACCCATAAAATATCGGAAAAATTAACTTTTCTCAAAAACGGCTCTAACGATTTTGATTAAAATTTTACAGTTTATTAGGGACCTAAAGTACTATAAACTGTAAAATTTTAATCAAAATCGTTAGAGCCGTTTTTGAGAAAAGTTGATTTTTCCAATATTTTATGGATTTTTATGGGAAAATGACTGTTAAAAATAAAAAAATCACAATAAATTGGTAATAGTATTTTTTTATTAAGTTTCTATAATGAGGGAGAAAGTATGTGTCAGTTTCCTGATACCGTTTATTAAATATTGTATTCATAATTTCTTCTAAATTTTACAATCATACTATTAATTTAAAGCTGTCTGCTTTACAATGTGACTTACTTTCAAATTAACTGTCTGCTTTGTTTTTAAATATTATTTTAGTCAATTTATTTCTTTGTGATGACCATTGATTACAAACAATAAAAATAATAATAACGCTACTATTTAATTTATACGCATTCGAAGAACTGCATGTTGCAATATCGACAATATGAAACAAACTCATTTAAAATTAAAACCAATAAATATCAATTACAGTAGAACTTCGATTATCCGAGGTAGGCTAATTGGGACCGGGCAGATCTCAGATAACCAAAAACTCAAGCCGTGAGAAAACCATTGAGGTGCGAGTTCCCTTGTCATTTACGTCTCTATAGGCTGATTTGGAGCCATACTTAATTCAAAATATATTTTATTTGGTTTTAAATAGTATAGTTTTAAATAAACAAAGAAGGTTTGATAATTAACTTAAATAAAAAATTTGGATACTGTAGGCTACTGTAGTGAAAACCACAAACATATTGCCTCTGAAGTTTTTCCATGATCGTTGTTTTTCATTGTTTGTCTAGCCTCTTTTTTGTTTGAACACCATTGAGATACCCACTTTTCAATTTCCGATCAATTTCATCTCCAATCCCTGACAGTCTCTTCGTCAACATCTAAATAACTTTTGCCACCTATAAAAAATCGGTTAATTGCTTCCCATTTTTTTATTTAAAGATAAAACAACAAGGTTTTGCTTTCCACTCATAATGACACTCCCATTCACAAAATTTAACATCGACGAAAAAAAAAGAACAAAATATAGTAGTAGGGGAAGAAACAACTCGTAGGAAAGGACATTGAGTCCTTTTGGAAAAACCTGAGCGGTTATCATCGCCTAAATGGATGGTGAGTCCTAAATACGATGCCGCGAGGAGGGGAGTATAAACAGGCCCAAGACTACTTCGTCATTCACTATACTAACTGTTAGTTAAATACCACCACACTATTGCGTTGGGTAATGAGCGGAAATGTTTTTAGGATGCACAAGGCAAACGGAAATTTTTGTTTTCTTTCTGTTCAATCTAACACAAAAGTTTTTATTATAAGTGTATTTATTGAGAAATCCTTTCAAGCTATGAATTCTTTATCGAAATCAATTCACTTGTAAGTTAACAGAATTGATTTTGACAAAAGTTTTTTTTTTATAACCGAGGTTCTTCAGTGTTCTGGTCTTATTTCTTTACAATGGTAGACATACATAGAAGAAGGATTATTAGTTAGCTTAGTATTTTAAAATTTGACCTTCCCTGAACACTGAAACTTTCAGGCGTGATGGGTGAGGGGTGTGGGGAAAGGGCGTAAGTGGAGACAAAAAACATTTTCCCACGCCGCTGTCTAATGCGATTCATTGTTTCGAAGAACTGGTGGTGTCACCGCACCCTTGAAAGGGTTACAAAAGTAATTTTAAATTTAATTACATTATTTTTCTAGAGATAATCACATAAAATTGGAACATGGAACTGGTTTATACCCGCGCCAGGAATACTGATGTTTTTAGTATGGTTAGTAGCCCATACAAGTGCCAGCATTCGCGCCGGGATCTGTACTTGGTGTTGTACCCTGAGTTTGTTATCGAATAGTACTTTCATTGGGTTTTTTTTATAACATTTAAATAATCAACATTTCAAACATTATTTGATATTACCAACTGAAGGAAACAATATAGTATGTAGATTTGCGACTTATCTAAATTTTACCACATTGGTTGCAGATAAACGTGTTTTGGTTCATTGTAGGCCTAACCTAAAATTATGTTGAGTCTTTTTCTTTAAACATTTAAACTGAAAAGTATTTTATGTAATTGTAAAGGATAAATATTTAATTGGGGTTATCAAACATACCACTGATGTCAGGCCACATAGATTTTCAGAATGTTTCGAGAAATAGCAATGCCTTCGGGATACTTCAATATCTCTTAATGAAATCAGTGCTGAGAATGACCTGCCAATAGATTCCTGAAACAAACAAGTGTGTTCTTAAAGTTTCATCTTTAAAATTAATCATTATAATCAAAGGGGCTGAAGAAAATTCTCACAATTAAGTTACGTATTATAATTATTATTTTAATACTACAACAATAAAAATACTTGTACAATAATTTCAATATATGAGCGTGAAACAACTTATCATTAAACAAAACAAGTAAAATAGGCTAAGTGTAGACCTACACTCAATTTTGTGGATTAAAATAGAGAGTGATTACTCCAAGAGTATCCACTCTTGTTTCCATTTCAGCTAAATCATTTTAATCCGAACACTGAGCCAATAGCTCAGGCTTAAATTATCATCAGATAGCCTGTTGAATGTCTTGTGTTTTAAAATATACAAAGCTCGTTGGGAATCACATGCCATGAGGAGAGCTACCTGTACATCTTCGTAATTACCTGATCAGTTTTGTAATTATTATAAGAAATTTGCACTCACGTCACACGATCCTGAATTGGTTTTTGTTGCGCTAAACAACTGCAATTTCGTAACTAATGTCGGAAAAATACTCATTTAGTAACGACTTACCAATCTGACGTCCACATCTATGATCACGTTTTTGATGGTGAGCTTGTGAACTTTTACGACCTCATAATGAAGTGAATTGTGTGTTATGTTTTATGTCTGTAATTTTTAACGAATTTTCATAGGAAAGATAAGCTATTGCACTGACTCTTATATGGTAATACCTAAGGTCAGGAGTAGTCAATGAACACCGATCATGGTCCCCAGAACATGTTTTTGTTTGCCACATTTTACATTCGTTTGAATCCCAATTTAATACAAA
>JAGFPH010002036.1:52230-85440 GCA_018207615.1 Philaenus spumarius
TAATTATACAGTAGAGTTCCGCTATTCCAAACTAATTTGGACCGAACACTGTTCAGTTTAGCGGGAATTCAGAATAGGCGGATTTCATGAATAATATCAACGAACTGACTTGTTAAGGCGTAAATTAAGCGCGGGGACATCTGCTAGAGAGTTAGTTCTATACAGTGTTGATTGGCTCGCAAGAAAGCGAGGATGAGATGATTGCTCAAACTAAACTCATATCACACGTAGACCCAGCAAATGCTCTTGATCTCGCCTTTACACCTACACCATCAGTTTTTTCCTTACATTGTGTTACAATTCTGTTTTTTTATAAAAACGGAAGGGAAAGGATAGGTTGTTCGAACTGTCCGTTAGTACCGCATCGTCTTGAAAAAAGATCAAGAAAAAATCAAATTCGTTTGAGATAAGAAAACGGATGAACTCAACTGGCAGGTGGCAAAAACACTACTAGTCCCTAGCTGTTGTATCTAATAATTCCTTCTTTCTGATAGACCCGGTACCCGTTTCACCGGACGCATGTTGCGGGGGGTAGCTTCCTTCCCGTAAAACGTATGGAAAACGTAAAGGAAACAATACCAGCTTTCATTCCAATTTGGTTTCAGGCGTTTTCATCAAGCTTACGCTCTATATATGTCTCTATTTAACTTCTTTGTATAACATAAATGTACGTTTTTTCACGAATGCCTTTTTCATTTCTCCTGTTTTTATGTTAAAAAAATCGGTATTTTTTCTGAACTCTGTTCGGAATAGGCGGATTTTTGAAATAGCGGTTCGGAGTAGCAGGACTCTACTGTAATTTTTTTCATTAATAAGATGTCCAATTCAGAAAAAATGTTCTTTTTGAAGAATTTCTGCTTCTTATGATCCACTTGTCCAACATAAAAACTCTATTTTAATGGCAACAAATTATTAAAACTCACGAAACGACTCAGATCAGCATAGACAATACGCACGAACACATGACTAGATAGATAAGACAGTGCAGCCATATGGAAGCGGCCGCCATATTTAACCTAAATATAATGTCCTCTGCTCCCAGAAGTATAATGTAAAGAATAGTGTTGTAGCTTATCTCTTTGTAATTATAAGAGAAATTACATCTTGGTTTTTTTTTTATATAAAGGGAAAAACATGTGATTTAATTGTTACAGTTTGATATATTATATTGAAATTAAATAATAAGAATTGTGTTTTTTCTTAAAAAGTGTATTCGGTTATTTCGTGCAAAAAGATATAAGTTAGCTGTAACAAATAGAATATAAACAGATAAGAATTTAGGATAAACATGGCTGCCGGCCAATAATAAACAAGACCTCACTTGGACGCACTGTCTCTATCTAGTCACTGTAGCATGAAGCGAAGCGAAAGTGCTCTATCGCTAATTGTGTGGTTTACTGCGGGTGGGGTTCACGCGATTGCCGCTAGAACTAGTGACAATCTACAAAATACTGTGCCACCTAGCTGGCTGAAGTCACAGATTTAACAGATTGACGTGTGTTGCATTAATGCAATTTACCCATATAAATATCGGAATTCTCAAACTTAACCAATTGTGAAGTCCGCACCCGCCAATTCATGACTGAATTTTTTGTATCCGACGGATCAGTTGTATCCGCGCCTGCCCTACACACGATTCCATGATCACCGTACAGTACAGAGTGCCCATAAGCCCCTTACGACAGTCTCAGATCAACTCCCATGCTAAGCTGGGGCCACGCAACCCGCATGACAATAAAAGTGATGTTCGCTGTAATGGTAGTAGCATGTCTATTCTCCCGTAAAACCTGTACTGCACGGTGAACGTGGAATCGAGTGTAGGAGGGAGAGAAGATTAGAGCTACTGATTCCCACTTTACGACCCTAGTTTGTTGTACTATACACCCAGACTACTACCATTGCCAAAATATTGAATCTGTATGGTATTTCTTAAAGATATGTGTACTGTATCCATGCGGGCGTTCCTGCAATGAATTCACATTTGTATACTGCGTAAAAAAATTATTATTCTTTGTTCAAATAATAAATGGCACTAGAACCAAAAAAATATATCAAACCAAAAACCTAGCCTAACCAGCCACAGTATGTTTCCAACTAGTACAGCTATATTAGGCCTATATCACATGCCTACTACATACATATAAGATAAACTTAAAACTTTTAGTAGGAATCCTTCAATCCTATGCATATCAACATTAAGTATACTAAAACCTGGACATTCAACTAAAATTGCCGTTTGTTCCACTTAGGCAATTTACGTACAGAATGAGATAAGAGTAATTCCAGATTATTCTTTATTTTAATGATTGAAAATATTTATGCCCGAAGCTACTAACCTGTAAAAGACAGGATGAATGCATTGAAACATTTACATATTCATAAGCTCGAAGCACGGACTAGTCACAAAGGCTAAATTACAGTACACTCCCAATACCTACACAACCAACCTAAAAATAAACATAAACTAAACTAACAGTTGCCAGTCACAGTATGTTTCCAATTCATAAGTTTGGTAGGCCTCTACCAGAAATTTACCTTTCTAAAAAACTCCTAAAAGTTAGCATTGTAAATTAAAGGGCATAGGCCAAGCATATGTTTACAACACGCCTCCCTGCTGATATGTTTGTAGACGACGATCTTTTTTAAATTGTAAACTCTTGCTGGTAATAATTAATTGTGATGTTTCATTTTAATTTCGACTGATTTTCATTTCATTCTTATATTTGAATTTATTTATGATAGTTTTATCATATGATTAAATGTAATATAGGCTATATAAATAGTATGTACGTGTATCGCTTTACGAATTTAAATGTAACTGCTATATAATGCGTAGGAATATAGGTATTGCATCCTTGGTTGTTTAATTCGTTTATGAACTGCAATTATACAAACTATATGTTTAGGTTTGACTGAAGTATGCTATATTTTTATTTTGGTCATAATTTTTAGGTACTAAGATATTTTACTTTACTAACTTTGAACCGTTAGTGTGTTTGGTAGGGTCTAGTTATAAGTGAGGGAATTTAACGAATGTACCGATGCATAAAATGTAATCATATATTCATTAATTTGCAAGATTGTAGTTTGATGTAAAGTACGGTAGCTACATTTTAAGTAGGGCTATTTAGGCTGTTTTAGAATTTTATTACTGTAAGTGAAAATTTGTTTCTGTCCTTCTTTGTTATACATGCATTTTAAGTGATATTAAGTTATTTGTTAAAGTACAGGAATAAAGGAGCCCAGCAATCGTATTTGTTTAACCTACTTTCGCATGAATTGTCTGATGTAGGCTAACCA
Source organism: Philaenus spumarius (assembly GCA_018207615.1). Lineage (NCBI taxonomy): Eukaryota > Metazoa > Arthropoda > Insecta > Hemiptera > Aphrophoridae > Philaenus > Philaenus spumarius. The sequence continues at coordinate 55,531 of JAGFPH010002036.1, forward strand.
AAAGATAGCTAAAATTTTTTTCTGAGTTGTTGTGTATAAACTATTTGAGGTTTATTTCTAGTACAGTAAATTTAACAAGTTGTGAATTGAGTTTAAGTTTAGGGTGTTGAGAATTAATTACATTAATTTTGTAATTATATTTCCTGTATGCATTTATTTAGGACGTTTAGAAATAGATAACATATTAGAGCATTTTCTTGTGCCTATACCATACGTTGGATATGTTGCCTTGCTATGGCGAGGAAGTGTGTTGTAAATTTTACACCATAGGCCTAATGTAGCCTAATTATTTCACTGGGTCCTAAAAATAGCCTATATCACATCTTTGGCCTAAGTTAGTTTGACGGTATTAGTGCAGGAGAGGGTGACTCCGGGTTTTGGGAAAATTGTATTATATTCTGAAACTAGACGTCAAACTAACTGTAAAAACACAAAACATTTTCGCGGGAAATAAATATTACGGAAACTGCAACGAAAAGAAAATTTAAAAAATACAGGTTAAGTACTTATTACCGTTTGGGTACTAGTGTATTACAGGTTGACTAAAGGATTACACTAAATATCACTTTGTCCTTTATATAGGCCTAGCCTACAATGAAATTAGACACTTCACTGATTGCGGGAAATCAATTATAAACAATTTAAAACAAATATAACATAACAAATTAACAAACCAAAAATCGCTTATGGGATTTAACATCTGGCGAATCTCCAGCGATTAATACGGGATAGGAACAGGCAAGGATACAGGGTTGTCAGATTACTAGAAACATAATAAGACTAGAGAGTGTAAGTTAGAACTCTTCAGGCTATTTTTTTATATACATTATGTAAGTTATGTTTAGAAATGAAAACCTTGACTATATATTGGCTATATATAGAAGCGCTCCCTATATTTGCGACCAATAAAACGTCGCAATTAGTATAACGTAATGTTTCACTAGGAAAATGCCACCAGAAGCACCGCTTATATTCGCTAACAATAAAATACCTACCGCGATTACTGTAACTTAATCTTTTACAATTATATATGTTCAATGTGGCAACGTTGACAAATAAGAAATTATCGTTTTTGCCTTTTTACTGGTATTTAATGTAATTTATTATATTATAATATTGTAACTTGGTGCCATAAATAATGCATATTAATTTAATAAGGATAAATTGTTATTGTTTCTAAACTAAAAGTCTTGGAAAGTTATTTAGCAAATTCATGTATATATTCGTGATTTCTTTAATTCATTTTGTTTAGCGAAGTTATTGCTTATATTGTTTGGTGTATTAAGTGATTTATTTCGTTTATTTAGTAAAAATTATATATTTACCTTTGTATATCCATCATGTGACTTCGTATTTATATAAGAGATCTTTTATTTAGTGTTGAAATATCAAGAAATACTGAAGTTAACCTCTATATTTTCGACTTTTATTTCTTTCGTATGGCGCAAGTTTACTATTCGACCCTAGGCTAACCTATGGCAACGGAAATGCAAGAATAATAAAAAAAATCTAAAAGGTTCTAGGCCTAACCTATAGTATTTAGTCACAGTATGCTTACCTGTATTCAACATTTAGCAGTAGAATGTAAAACAACATCGTTGTCTGCAAAAATATTAGGCTAGGGTCGAAAAGTAAACCTAGGCCTACGCCCTCTCGTATTTTCTATAATTTTTATTTCCCGCGTATATTTTTGTGGTTTTTACAATCAGTTTAACGAGTTCTTTCATAATATGGAGAAATTTTCCAAAAACCTGTAGGCCTAGTCACCCTCTCCAGCACTTCTACCAGTTTGACTTAACCCTTTGCATTCTGGTAGGATTTTTAATAAAAGTCCTCTGGGCTCGGATGGCCAGTAGTGCTGGCCACAGCAATTTCTTTATCAAGTCTGAATTGTTTTTGCAAGTTACGTTGCTCTCAGCTCGGATGGCCAGCAATACTGGACAAGTTAAATCCCTCGAACGCCCGGATGGCCAGTAGGACTGGCCACACAAATGATCTGCATTAATTTATTTTTAGTAGTTTTATTTTGTCTGGATTGTGCTGAAATCTAAAGTCCAAATCTTAATCTAATTAATTCCCACTTTTTTTCTGGTCTGTGTAGTATCAAAACGTAGGAATTTATTCATTACATTATAACCTTACCAGCAGTTTAGTTTTACGTTGCGGTGGTCTAGGCTAGTGTTTTTAAAGTTTTAAGTAATTTAATACAACAAAAGTTAATTAGTTTATTACAGGTTTTAAAAAGTGTTTTTTTTTACAAGTTCTTAATTTTATTTTATTTTAAATTACCTAAAAATGTTGTTTGATAGGTTGTATACAATGGACCCAATGGTTTATTTTATTCATAAAATATATTATAACTACGGTATATATATTTACAGCTAAAACAAAAACTCACCAATAACAATATAATATATATCTACTTTATTGTGTGGCAAAAAAAAAGACTTACTAAAAGCCCATGATTTTGTTAAACAAGAAATAAATACCTACTAACAACATTTCAGATTGTAGTGAAAAATAATTCAGAGCTGTTGACGCCGCAAGGTCAAATTAGCGGCAGAGCTGACAACAGTATCGTAAGCGGCCAGTCAGGCTGGCCATCCGAGCTGTGAGGATGTTTAATTCGATAAATATTCAGAGCTGACTGAGAATATTGTATGGCCAGCAGTACTGGCCAACCGAGCGCAAAGGGTTAAAAGTCATAGGCCTACTAACTATAACAAGTTGGGTTTAATATAGGCTACATTGCCAAAGAAATATTATCTTTAGAAGTAGGCTATTAGGCCTATACAAAATTAACAGTTGGCTAGTTTCATTTAGCCTAGGCCTAAATGTGAGTCATAGCAAGTATTCACTGAATTACCAGAAATCCATGTAGCCTAGGCCTAGATAGTAACATGAGAAATTGTGCATAAAGTACTTTTTACCTAACATTGTTTCATAAATCCTGTTACTTGAAATAAGATACCAAATTCCACACACAACTAACTAAACTATAATAAAGATTAGGCCTAAAATATTCCTTGTAAATTTGAATAACAATACAAATTAGACCATTCATGTCCCTACAAGTAATGCCACTATCCTAAACAAAAATTATCTTAATTTATAATGAATGCTTAGGAAAACAATATCTAAGTGATTTATCTCAAAATAACTTGTAAAAATGGTAAATAAGTTCTGTATAAATTATAACATAGGCTGCAAATATTTACCAATTCGTTCCTCAGGCTATAAACCTTTCCAGTTGTTTTGTTTATTAGTTCAGCATACGGCGTGATCAAAGAACAATTTGGATTCTCTGTTACAGCAAACGTATCAGAACTTTGACTTAGCGAATTTGATTCCATTGCTAAATTAAATCTTAATACCAAAACCCACTTCTTCAAAATTAACGTCTTTCTTTATAAAACTATACATTCGTCTATCGCTATCTGATTTCTGAAGTCTTAAAACAGTTGAGTTGAGATTTGAACCAGCGTTGCCAATAGCAAGTTACTATACCAAAACATTTCCCACGTCTTGAAAAATATAAAAACAAATCATTTTTATTCTTCAGTTTTTTGTTTTAAGTGAAGTAATAAAATTTGTAATACTAAGTTTTGACTCAAATTTTCAAATATTACATTAAGACGTTTACATGAAAAATGCAGCATAATAAAATTCTACACATTTTTGTGTTGCTACTTTGAGTTGGCAATACTGTACTTCGAAAGTACAGTAGATGCAGTGCAAGGTCTCTAGAAAGGAAAGGTTACCTCATAGTCATGTAAACAAACTCAAACCCCTCGACCCGTTCCCTGTCCAGTGACGTCATCTATAGTATAAAAACACCGCGCTACCATGAAAGATGTATGTTTCGTCGTACAAATCACCTCATTTTTAAAAAAATAAATGTATTAAACTATTTTTGGGGTTTCAGTTTGTTTAAATGATACTTAAGTTACACATTTCAACATTTGTAATTGTAAGAATATATCTTAACCTTTTCAAAAACATTATGTTTATGTCATTAATTTGCAATTTACAATAATAACAAAAGTATAATCATACAAATTTTAATTTATATTTTTACTGACTAAAATTTAAAATAAAAAGCTATCTTGGTAATACATTTTAAATCATATAACTAAAAAGCAGTCATTAAAATTGTATTTAATATTTTTTACAGAATAAAAAAGAAAAAATGCAATCACGATAATACATTTTAATCTATATAATAAAAATTAAATGCTATTCGGTAAGCATCACTTGAGAACGGCTGGACCGATTTTGCTATTTTTTGTTTTAAAATGTTCATAATAGTCCGAATTAGGTTTTTATGCAAAGACATTTTTGTGTGGGGTAACGTAAATACAGTGTGGAGTAACGTTTTAAATTATTTTTTTAAACTAAATGTAACAAATAAAAAGTAATGTTTAACTTTAATTTTCTTTCAATTCGTCTGTTCTGTCCGGACGAGCCGAAGTCTCGAAAAAGTGTTGAAGTGGGGTTGCTACCCCTATAAAATAAATACAAATTAAACTATCTTCCTACAAGCTGTAAACCTAAAATTATGTAATATTAAGGTATTTTTAAGAGAATACAAAACTATTTGCAATTTGATTATTAAGTCAGTGGGATAACTACCCTTAAAATTAAATTAAGCAATAGGGAAGCATTGCGGGTCGACTAGTTTGTAATAATAAATAAAAATACGATCTAACAAATTTTAATTTATATTTTTTTAAATACTAAAATGAGAAATATTTAGCATGGTAACTACTTATTTGCTAATTTGTAATAATAATAAATACGGTATAATAATAATAAACTCACCTATACAATGTTAAATGTTATGGCCTATGTTCTAAAACACTTTATATACACTAATTTAAAAAAAGTTTAAGTTTAAACAAAAAACACAAGCCGTCAAAAATTTACAAATAATGAGTAACGCGTATAAACGTAAACGACTGAGCTTTGATCACTGTCTAGGTATACTAATAACTACGTCACAGCCCCCACTCCACTTTTTTTGATATTTCCCGAATGAGGTAACCTTTCCTATCTAGAGACCTTGCTTTACCATAGCAACATCAGCATTTATAATCGCATATATTATTTCTTAAGTCGCATATATATTTCTCAAGGCCATTTTTTTGTCGGTACGCCATAACTTCCTTAATACATCATCAAATTACATGAATGAGGCATCATTTTAAAGCTTTCCTCAACCGCTATACCGGAAAAATATACAAAATACAATTATACGAAAAAAAAAAGAAGTAAAGAACCCGAAAGTAACAGTGATGTAAGATCAAGTAAGTTGTAGGGATATTTTCCTGGCGTTGGCAACACTGATGATAACAATACCCAGCTGGAGAGCTGCCGTTACGCCACTACATTGCTATTTTTAATTAATTGTAAGCGTGGTTATAAACAGCATTGTGGATACACCTATTTGTTGTTGTTTACCTTCTGCAAGTTGATAACGCACTATACGATACTAAATATACGGTGTGTAATTTAATAAAGTGGGATTTAAGTAGGCCTAAGTTAGAATGCGAATGCTTCGCACGGGTCAGCTAGTCAGTTTGTTATTATTCAAACCAACAGCTTTTTGGGTTAGATTGACCAACTTAAAGCAAACAAAAAACAAAATTAACTAAAAATGCTTACTATATTTTAATTTAATTCAAACATCGGTTGTTACATCTATACTAACTTATAAAAGCCAAATACCATTGACTCATGGACTCATCAAAGTTTCTCCAAAACCGCGAGGCCTACAAACATGAAATTTGGCACTAGTACTCTTTATAGGTTCTAGACGCGCACTAATAAGAAAGGGTTTCCGAAAATTCGAAATTTTAGGGGGGTTTTGGGGTGGTCAAAGTTACTAAATCACGATTTATCAAAACCTACCGAACGGATTGGAATGAAATTTGATATGTAGCTTCCTCTAGGGCCATAGATGCTCGCTAAGAAAGGGTTTCTAAAAATTCTAAATTTTAGGGGGGTTTGGGGGGTCAAAGTTACAAAATCACGATTTCTCTAAAACCATCCAATGGATTGGAATGAAATTTGGTATGTAGCTTCCCCTAGGGCCATAGGTGCTCGCTAAGAAAGTTTTTCAAAAAAATCGAAATTTTAGGGGAGGTTTGGGGGGGTCAAAGGTACTACAAAAAAACCATCGAACGGATTGGAATGAAATTTGGTATGTAGCTTCCTCTAAAGCCCTAGGTACTCGCCAAGAAAAAATTTAAAAAATTCAAAATTTTAGGGGGTTTGGGGGTCAAAGTTACTAAAAAGAAACACCGAACGGATTGGAATGAAATTTATTATGTAGCTTCCTCTAGGACCCTAGGCGCTACCTAAGAAAGAGTTTAAAAAAAATATAATTTTAGAGGAGGTTTGGGGGGATCAAATTTACTAAAAATCCCCATAAGAAATAAATAGTGTAATATATTTATTGATATAATATATTTTTAGTTAATATACATTTAACTTTGATTTGTCTATCCGTGCAAAGCCGGGTCGGGCCAGCTAGTATTTTATATAAAACAATTGATTTGGATTAAAAACTGAACATAATTTTAGGTTAGACCTACAATCAACCAAAACACGTTTATTGGCAAACAATTGGGCTAATTTACAATCAGGTTTTTACAATTCTTCACAACTATCAGTTTTATTATATTAGGTAAAAGCAAACAAAAGGTTTACTGTATTTTCTATAAAGGTTTACAAACTATACATCTAAATTTGTGTAGTATATTCTTTTAAGTGGCATAAAACAATTTTACAATTCGATTACTTAAGTCAATGTAATGAAATAAATAACTACCCTTTAAATTAAATCAAGCAATAGCGAAGCATTGATGTGTCCACTTGTACAGCATAAAATAAGACAGGCGAAGACGTACGCAATGTGTGGGGAATCTTACCAAAAATCGGGGAATCTGTGGGGAATTTTACTCTGTGGGGTGGGGAATACAGTGAAGCTACTGTGACAAAACTGAGTAAATGTAATCATGTAGAAGCGAATGACAATAAATTTATACGGGTACTAGCGAAAAAAGCCTCCTGAGGTCGGCTAAATGAATCTCCAGAAATAAGTAGGCCTATCAATCGTATCATATTTAAAAAAATTAATAATTCCATCATTTTCTTTAATTTAAAAGAAAACGCACTAAAATCAGAAATAGGTATCAATAGAGTTTTAAAATAAAACCAAACAAAATAAACAAGAGTCCTTATAAATAAACCGCACGAAAATTGGTTGCATAGATTTTCAGAAATAGATTTCAATAGGGTTAATGTAGAACCAAAAAACCTTAAAAAGTGTCCTTATAAGTACAGTATTAAGATGAAGTACAAATTACTTTTCATAACTTTTTAATAATAATAATAACAATATTATCTTTTTATTTCAAATAAACAGAACTAAAATGGGCCCGGTAGATCTTCATAAATACCTATGTAGTAGCCTATAAGTGTAAATTTAGAACCTAAAAACCTCAAAAAGTTAATTTAAAAGAATACCGATGAAATACAAATTACTTTTCTTAACATTTTGATAATAAAGACAATATTCCCTTTTATTTTTAATAAACACCACTAAAATTAGCAACATAAATCTCCAGAAATAGGTATAATATCAAAAGGTTTTCAACCTAAAACCATCAAAACTCAATTTACGACAACATTTTATTTCATTTAAAACCAAACACATTAAAATTATTGACCTGGTAGATCTCCAGAAATATATAACAATACGGTTTTAACCTAAAATAAAAAAACTCGAAAAGTGCCCTTATAAATATACCGATGAAATAAAATCGACATTTAATAATTTTTTGATAGTAATGATAATATTTTATGTCATTTAAAACAAACACCACTAAATTCGGCCCAGTTTATCTTCAGAACAATAGAGAACCTAAAACCAAAAAACTCAAAAAGTGCCCTTATAAAAATATAGCCTAACAGTACCAAAGAAATAAAATTGACATTTCATTATGTTTTAATAATAATGACAACATTTTTTTAAATTTAAAACAATCAGCCCTAAAATCAGACATGTAGATCTCCAGAAATAGCTATCAATAGGATTTTAACATAAAACCAAAAAAACTCAAAAAATGCCCTACTACAACCCACAATAACTTTACTTTACAATTAAATCTATATTAAAATAAGAGGGTCGACAAGGGTTACAATTATAAAACAATCTTTTACTTCTGTATTATTACAGGTAATACATAAAATGATATTTCTTTTCAGAGAACAATATTATTTAGATTATGAATACTAAGTTTGATGATAAACAATTTATTAATTGTTGTTCAATAAAATTTTAAAACACAAGATCTTAACTCGGTAGGTTGGTGCCGTCTTTTTCCCAAAGTATTTAAAAAGAAAACAAATTTGATTATAGATAACACAACTAACATATGTACAAAATTAACGAGAGCAAGATTATTTATGGAATCGTCAAAAAGGTTATTTGGTTAATGGATTTAGTATTATAATGGATCACTGAATTTACGATAATTTAAAGTTCAAAGGTTCTTGGTAAATCTATATGCATAACATATATATATATTATTATTCACAGTCTAGTTTAAACAGATAAGTGATCCCTCTAAGGTAACTGGTTTGGTGGTTGGATCTTAAAATAGACTAGGCCTAGTTAAATGGAAAGTTCTCACCCAATTGGTTATTAGTTCTTGTAGATTAGAATTTGATAATAATTGTTATAAAGGAAAAACACTGAACTTCATAAGCTTCATATTTATTCAAATACCGATTCTTTTCTTTAAATTTCAACAGCCAAAGTTGTATCAACTGCACTATTCAGTGGCCAACTTAACAATGTCCTTCTTTTGGGGCTTCTCTACCTTTCCAGGAAATGGATAATAACGCCTGATGAATCTTCATATCTTCTGGGATTTGGGTTTGTTAATGTAATAGGTGTTTGGGAGTCGTGAAGTGTGATTTATTGGAATTGTATCTTTATTTAATTGTGTGGATTTGTTTTGATACATAACAATGTTTTACAATGAAATTTAATAGGATTTTAAACAGTTAAATTATAGAAAACACTTAAATAACTCCTTATTACAATAATTTTGCTATCTAATTTCTAGAATGTATATCTTATTCTTTGTATTATTTTCATTTGGTGGCAAGAATTACGTGGACCAATCACAGCGTTTCGTGGGAGGAGCTTACATAAATGAAATATCCGCCTATGATTAAATTTTGTCGGTCGGGGCTTCGGTTTTATATTTTATAATAGCTTATCGGCGTTTATTTTAGATTTAGACCAAAGACATTATTTGAGATGTAAAAAATTGGTTCTTTTCGTAGGTCTGGTTTAATTTTCTAATAAGAATGTATTTTTCTTGTAATCGGATTTATTCTGCCAACTTCTCTTCGATTTGTAATTAGATAGGCCTAGTTTCTCCTTGCATTTTAACGTAAATCTTTGTCGATTGACTTGGTTTTATGTTGTTATTCTAGCTTTCTTGGATGCAGAATTTAGTTTTGAATATTTTTGATGTAGTAAATGTAGGTCTACAGATTCGTTTTGTAATTTTATTTTAATGAATTCGAGTTGAAAGTCGTGATTTGATTGTACCTTTTTGTTGTAGTATTTAGTGTTGCGCATAATTGTCGCTAGGTGTCGGGCGTGTATGACGGATTAACTAAATGAATGACATTCCAATTTGACTTCTATCTCTCTCGCTCCAATACGTATTTTTAATTTAGTTCTTATTTTATTTACAGAGTTAGGGAAATATTTGAATTGTAACAGCCCTTTTAAATATATGCCCATGAAATAAAATCGATATTTAATAATTTTTTTATAATAATTACAACATTTTCTGTCATTTAAACCAATCCGAACTAAAATCAGCCACGTAGATCTTCAGAAATAGCTATCAATAGGATTTTAACATAAAACCCAAAAAGTACCCCTTTAAATATGCCCTTGAAGTAAAATTGACATTTCATAATTTTTTTATAATAATGACAACATTTTCTGTCATTTAAACCAAACAGCACTAAAATCCGCCAGGTAGATCTTCAGAAATAGCTACCAATAAAATTAACATAAAACCAAAAAATCTCAAAAAGTGCCTTAAATAAATAAATGCGGGAATGCATTTGTGTCTTAAATAATTGTGAAGATGCTATGTAGTCTTAAATATTTGTGGAGATGCGATGGAGCCTTAAATAATTGTGGAGATCCGATGGAGCCTTAAATAATTGCGGGAATGCATTTGTGTCTTAAATAATTGCGAAGATGCTACGTAGTCTTAAATATTTGATAGGGAATATCAATATTGTTACCAAATGTTTAAGGATGTACTGAATTATTATATAAGTAAGATTATCTTTATTACATTCTACATTTCAATAGCATTCACCATATAAATAACTATTCTAGCTTCGACAAATCTAACTTCTCTTAAAATAATTGTTCGATTTTAACTTTGAAAAGATTCATTACACAGTACTGTAAGTAACTTATAATAGGCTCTAGACTGTACCACTTGCAGACTAAACATTGGTTCACGCGCTCATGAACAAAAGGAAGCTAGCGGAAAACTTTTGATTAGGTCCATAATCAAAGGAAAAACCTAACCATCTGAACGTTTATTCGTAGAATTGATATTGTTATTGTTCTGACGAATGCATTTACATTTGATTGTACTTTGTATTATTTATAATATCGATTGTTTAATTGAATCGTCGTCAGAACGCACTGCGAATGTAACCACAAACTAAGCGGCATTTTAAAAATACTGACAGTATTGATGGAACAAAACTTGAAGAAATACTCTCACAACTAATACTACAATTAAATCAAATGTTTCAACTACAAAGTCGCCATCTTTAGTGATGCAAGAGCTACAATAATCAAACTATATCTCAGTTAGATTTCAAACTCTCAGTGTTTGACATTTTAAAATAATTTCCTTTAAATTTATGACATAATATTTTCTTAGAAATTCCAGTTTCTTCATTAAAAAAAATACTTTAGATTTTTGAAAGCTGTAATCTGCCCGAAAAATGTACTATATTGTTTTAAAGAAATTGTTATTTTTTAAATGTTATTTTTAAAACATACAAATATTGACTTTGTAAACATAGTATTACTAACTTAACCTAAATATAATTTATTTATTCTGTTATGCCTACATTCCAAATAAGAAATAGATACACCAAGTTGGAACTTGACATTATGAGAGAGGATGATCACACATTGGCGCAAGTTTACTATTCGACCCTAGGCTAACCTATGGCAGCAGAAATGCTAGAATAATTAAAAAAAACTAAAAGGTTCTAACCTATAGTATTTAGTCACAGTATGTTTACCTGTATTCAACATTTAACAGTTGAATGTAAAACAAAGTCGTTGTCTGCATAAATATTAGGTCCAGACGTTAAATCCGAAACCATGTCTGGCCATTGGTAGAAGACCGAAGACCATTCTTGCTACAACTAATGAAGGAAATATTTGAGTTGCAATACTGTTAAGCAGAACTCCATGTAATGTATGTAAAGTAACTCCATGATATCTAGCCCTCTGACAGTGACATCAACATCTGATAGTGTGAGATTCTAAAAAAGCCAGGTAATAGTATACAATGACTGGGTCAACTTCAAATTTTATGATATTTTAGCAATGACTACATATCAATGAGACGAAAAGTTCTAATGTTAAAAATTCAGACCAGGGAAGCAGGTATAAAAGTGTGTTAGCGCCATCGGCCACTAGAATTCGACGGTCACATGACAGTTGGACCTCTTTGTCTCTCCTCCTCTTTCCTTGCAAATATATCTACATTCTAAAGTCAATGACATCGACAGTGCAGTTGAGCATATGATGTATGACATTAAAAGTATTTGCCTATGGGCTGAAGAGCATGACTTACGACTTAACAAATCAAAGACGCAATCCTTTATTATAGGCTACTCCTGACTTATGAACACAATAGACTTGAACAATCTTCCCAAACTTAAAATTGAAGGTGAATTATTAGAATATCGCAGCAGCGTTAGAAATATAGGCCTGACAATCAATGACAGATTAAACTGGACCGAATATGTAACTGAGACATGCAATAAAGTATTTCATGGGATTCACTTTTTAAAAAATGAAAGATTTCTTGCCATTTCATATTAGAGTGCTCTTAGTAAAATCATTAATTGGACGCAGTTATGCAATAAGGAACCAACCACCAAAAATGGAAATTTAACTTTTTTACTTAAAATTACTCTTGAAAGTACATATTTTGTTTTGCAATATAGATCCATCTTATATTTACATTGTGCTGCCACCTATCACATTTTGAAAAAACTAAAACCGGGTAAATGTTAACTTTTGTGTTTTTCAATAAGGAGAAGGGACGAGATAGGAATTAAGGTAGCAAGTAACTAAAGTGTTGAGTTGTTGCCAGTTATTCTCAAAGGAAGCCATAGCCGAGTGGATAGCGTGGGATCTTCCCGATCAAAGGTACCGGGTTCAAATCTCGGCTGGACCAGGTAACTATTCATATCTGTGGTTTGAGGGTAGGAGTGCGGAAGTAAAGCAAACTGTGGTTGGCACGCTTCAAAGCTGACGGGATAAGACTGGTTACCCGATCTCCGGCTTGTGATGTTTTGCATATTTGGACTAAGATATTTATGTATAGGTACTGTATATATATATTTTTGTTACTAAAATTGTTTTATTTACATGTTTTATTACTTATTGTGGTTATATGGTAAAATAAAATATCTATATAAATATTACATGCGTTCGTTTTAAGAAATGTAGTCTAAATAAGATTTTTGTATAACCATATCTAAAAACAGCAGGTAATGAAAAATTTTACTTTTGGTTCCTTATTGCATAAATGCATTTTATGCCATACTTTAACTACTATGTAGTCAGTGATACCGGTATATATACCGGTAATATACATTTTGTATATTACCGGTATATTTCCTGTTTACATTTATTTAAGAAATTTAAAAATAAAATTGAACATTAAAATTACTTATTAGAGCATTTTCTTGCATATATGTTGGCACCTCTGCCGCAATATAGCAAGGGGTCTTAATGTAAACTTTCGCTTGGTTTACTATCAGTAAGGTTTTTAGTGTTTCTAACAGAATATTATCGACATAATACCAATAGGCCCTAGTTAAATATAGTTTTTATTTTAAAAAATAAAATTTTTGTCACATAAAAATAACTGCTTAGCTCACCTCAACTAAATAATGAGAAAGAATAATTATGATTCATTCATACAGTCAAATAGTCAAGACTATTTTTAGAAGAAAGTGTTCCCTAATAGTACAAAAGTAAAATCTAATAAGTAAATTAACCATAAATTACTTACATATTAATAATTTGTAAAAGAAGACATTAGAAATAAATAATAACACAACTAAACAATTTACTAAACATGTGTACACAACACAAAGCCTTTTAAATCATATGTTTATAAGACAAATTTATTTAACTGCAAATTTGTTACTAAACTTAAAACTATCACCATTACCGATAGCATGCAAAACGAAACACATCATTCAACCTTATAAAATTAGCAACATTTATCAAATAAACAAAACAAGTTTAGATAAATACCACAATTTTTGTTATTACGTTCTTATAATTGACAAATGAGTCACTACAAAAGGAATAGTTTAGAAATTTACAAATAATTAGTTACACATATCAGCTGCTTCCAAGCTTTAATAACATTACAAAAATTTCAAGGTTATCTTTATCAGTTTCTTCGCCACAACACAACAAAGCTTTTGGAATTTGGATGCATTCATAATGGCTCTTGGTAGTGGCGCCAGTAGTAGCGGAATTATAAACTACTTGAATGTTTCAGCTTCCACCAGTATAAGATTTATATACCTTCTTGTTTTTAAAACGAATTTTGAAATAATTTAGATTTGATGTGATATGCCCAGAGATAATAATACCAAGAGGGTATTGCCTGTGGTGTATTGGGTATGCCGTGGATACATGTAGGGTATTATTTTGCTATTAACTTATGTGATTTTATTTCTAGATAAAAAAAACTGTTAGACCCCAGAATATTTATTTTTATTTGTAAATAGCAAGGAATTAAAAATTTTAAACAGTTGATTTCTTACGTGATATTAAGACAAATAATACTATGAAAAATAAACACCGAAATTGTATTTTCGAATATTGACGTTGAGAAAAAAAAGGAAAACGTTCGTTTCCATGATTTTCTAAAAATAAACAATAAATTAATTACTATCTCTTTTCTGATCTGAAAAATAAACACCTAAAAGGTAAAAATTAATCCGCCGTTTTAAAGTTAGAATTACAAATCAAGAACAAGTATCTTTAAGACACAAACTAACTTCAAAATAAACCTAAAAAGTTATAGAAGTATTTACACACAAAATATAATATGCTATCTTCAGTTTTTATTAAAACAACGACGAGATTAAAAATTATATATATTATTTTGGTCTAATATTTAAAAGACAATCCAATAGGCATTGGCCGATTTTTTTTAAATGATTGTAACAATGAATCAATTTGTTGCGAATCGTTCTTCTAAAAAAAGTACTCAAGGTAATACATTTTTATATTGTAATCAAAAATGCTGCTGTCGCTTTCAAAATGGTTAGTCATTTTATTGAATGTCCAATTTGCTCTCTTTTTTGTGATACGTTTTAACCATTTCAAACAAAATGGTTTTAGAAGTAGCCTACTGTAGGCCTATTTTAACTTTAAAAAACTTTTTTCGAGTAGGTTAATCAATTTTAAAAATGTATTTATTTAAACATCTAATATTTATATTATATTTAAAGGGAAAATAAGATAGGAGCTTTCAATTTAGTCACAATAATGAGTTTGTCTTAAATTACCAAAAGATAAGTGTAGGCCTACTTTAAGCCTAATTTTATGAATAGGCTAGGCCTATTTATACACGGCAGGTACCTTCAAAGCGAAACATTGTGACTTAATATAGGTTCATGGTCAAAAATAAGTTGGTGAAAAATTTAAGTATCACAAATATTAAGCTTTTATATATTAATTTGTTTTTAAGTGTTACTTATAAATGCAAGGTATCGTTTCATTAGTGCTTTGAACAGAGGCAGTCTTTAAAAAAAAAAAGAAAAAAAAACTGAGGGGCTAACTGGCTAACAACGTATTTGACTTCAAAGTTTCTCGAGTGAAGACAATGAAGACATTGACGTTTGTGAAGTTAAAATACTAAACAATTGATTTAGAGCCCGTTAAATTTTAAAACAAGAAAAATTTTATAAAACAATCAATTTGACCAAATGAAGAAATTAGTCATTAGCTTAGTCAGCGAATGGGTTAGAAATAAGTTAATGTGACAGCAATTACTCTCCCTGTGAAAGAGATAACCGTTATCACTTAACTGCGATAAGTCGCATAATCTTGTTTACTTTAAAGTACAATAATTTTATCTTAAAACGTTGGTCACAATGTAATAGCCTACAGGTGAACGTTGAAATACCTGTCGTGATGACGTCAAGTCACGTGACCAAACAACAAAGCCTCACCCAGTCAACTTGTTTTATTTTACTTTCCGATGTGAAACGGTGGAAGTTGGTTGTGTATGTGGTGGGAGTGAATCGACTTGGAAGGGGTAGAGTTTTGAAACAGAACTCGCGTAGTTGGCGTTTGATTTCTTTCGCATTGTTTTGTTTTTATTCGAATATCAGTGGGAATATAGTTGTACTTTCTGAAAACTGGTGATTGTGAATAGTGATGATGTGTATGCTGTTTTACAGAATCGAAATTTATTGTTTCTATATTTACAATGTTGTATTGTGGATTTAAAACTTTGCAACTGGTTTGTTGTCAGGTTATAGGCCTGTTCTCAGGTAGGCTCTGTTGTCAATTGACAAGTTAGTGTGAAATGTTTTGTTCGTGTGATACAAATTCATTTGAATTGTGTGGAGGAAATTTCTGCAATTAAAGTATAAAATATAATATTGCGCAATAAAAATGTCAAATAGTGCGAAAGAACAAATAATGGATACACGGAAACAGCACAAATTAATTCGACGTCGTTGGAGGACGTTGGCTAGTACTAGGATTTTGTTAAATCTGTTCTGTTTATCGTTTGTTTTGTGTACAGTGAAGTGCGAAAATGACCTAGGTGCGGTTTATCGCACATCCTCGGATACTCCGAATTATTCGACTTTGACTGAATTTCCAGGTGGATTGATTACCAAGAAATTAAGATTGGAAAAGTCGTCGAGTCCTTACGCAGTGCGTGAAGATATTGTTATCGATGCTGCTGGAGAATTGGTCGTTGACCCGGGAGTGGAGATTCGGTTCTCTCCCATGGTTGGAATCACAGTTCATGGAGTATTATCAGCAAAGGTAAGATACTATTAAAAAAAAAAAATGGCACAATTTGTTGTTGGTAGAGTTACATTAGACTGCAAGTAATACAAAATGTTTAAGTTAGCAAATTATCTTTTAATGTTGTATTTCATAGGCCTAATAGTTCGACTAGTTAGGCTGTGTTGTAAAGTAGATAAAACTAAGTTTAATGTAGGCCCTATCTACAACATAAACAAACCAGGTCATTGCCAAAATTATATATTTTCAACTTTTTATGTCATCTTCTATTTCTTACTACTGTTAGCCTACTGGTACTTCAGTACAGTAGTTAAGTCTTACCAGCCTATGTTGTTGCTAATATTAATACTGTAATACATTTTTATCATCCAAACAATAAAATAACCAAACTGGCCATCTCTTAACTCCTTACTGGTAAAAGCTATTTATTGAAGCAATAAATAAGCAACAAGAGTTTATAAAATAATTCAATCAGACTTTTACTTTCTCACTATAGCCTACTATAGTATAAAGTATAGTGATCGCAAAAAAATCGATGTTGAGATTTTTGTGAAAATATCCGTTTTGGGACCCCCTGAGTCCAAAAAAGTGGTTTTTACAAAATGTCTGTAGGCTATACAAAGCTAGAGCGAAAACTATTCGATCGATTTGCACCAGACATGTCAAGTAGGACTGCATAGATGCACGAAAAACGGCTTTGAAAAACAACCCCCTTTTTGGCAGAAAAACCCCAAAAAATCAGTTATTACTTTTTTATAAAAAAACGGCGTTAACGATTTTGATAAAATTTGGCTCAGGCCTATTTGTAGCCTACCCTACCATATGCAAAAAACCGCATATTTCTAAAAATTCTCGTTTAGCTAAATAATAATAATAATAATAACTGATTTTGGGGGTTTTTTGGCCATAAAGGGAGTTGTTTTTCAAAATTTTTTAAAACCTTTTTTCGTGCATCTATACAGGCCTAATTGACGTGTTTGGTGCAAATTTGTTTGAAATCAATTGAATAGTTTTCTCTCTAGAAAATAATAATAATATTTATTAGTTCATCTCCTAATTTAATAAATCACCTCTCCACTCCTACCCCACCTTCAATAATTATGAAGTCACAGTGAATCTGTTTAATAATTTAAATTTATGTTTGTGAGAAAGTATGTGCCAGTTCCTGGTACCGTTCTTATTAATACATATATTTTAATTAATAATTTTGTTTAGAGTTTAGCTGTAGCCTCCAAGGCTCAGTTTGTGTTCATTTTAAGATTATTTTACCCTTTGTACATTTTAAAAAGCTGGGGCAGATTCTACCTCTTGCAGATTCTAAACATTATGTTTCAGGTTTTAGAATTATTTATGTCCCTTTCCCTCAATACAGTAGAGTCTATTATTCCTCATTACACAATTTCCCCAGTTATCATTTTTTTATATATAAATTAATACAATGTTTATTATTGAATGGCTTACACAATTTAGAAACAGTTAAGGGAACAAATTCAGAGAATTAACAGAAATCTTAGTTAAGCAGTTTAATTTTAAAGTTAGGCCTTTTTCACCTTCAGTCATAAGACATTTTTACCTTAAGGGGGTGCTACCCTGTCCGCCATATTGAATCTGATTCCCATAAGAGCAATGCTACAGAATAAGTAATTTTTTTCTGTTAATTCGTGTAATAAATTTAAAAATTTGGTTTCATTTTGAAGTAGCCCTACTGTCATATGCGGATGTTGATAGCTAAATACAGCTTTCAAAAACCATTTTATTGTTTTCATAAAAACGTATGATATAAATAGTGAAAAATAGTAAACTTTATACATTTTTTACTCAGAACTTGCAAAAAGAGATATCTCAAAAAACCTTAGCAATCAACACCCACAATTTATTTTACTTTAAGGAAAAAATACAGCTTTAGTTTTTTGACAAAAACAACACAAAAATATGCTTAATAGTGAAGGTATGTTTTGGTTATTTAACATTGAAATTGGTACCCAACTTCGCCGTTTTGAGTGTAGGGAGCTTTTGAATGTAGGGAGCTGAGCCTTAAGGAATTTGACTTGCCTTGCATTTGTAGACATCCATTGTACATATTCATTTCCTTCCCATCTACAAGCCACAATAGTTAAAGGAAAAGGAAAGTAGGCCTACCTGCCCCCTATTCAAAAGAAAGATTTTATACCTGACCTTGCCTTCAAGTATCTATAGAAAGTTACCTATTTCAGGTAAGTGTAGACATTATTGGCTTCATTTCTAAAGATTTTATAACAATAGTAGTAGGAAGGTTGAATCAGCTCAACTAGGCCTAGTCTGTATTTGAAATACTTACTGTATAACAATGCTATCAAGCTATTTACAAACTGAGAACCGAGACCATTACAATTGTGAAATTTTGTAATTTATTATTTAGTTTTGTTGGCAGATCACTTCCTTTTTTTATCTGAAGATATAGTACAGTAAATGTATGCAACTGTAGTCAGGTATACTCAATAAAACTACCAGCATAAGATTTAGAGGACTAAAAACAAACAAATCGGCTTAAAATAGTTTGGAAATTAGTTGAGCCAAAATTAATAAAACGATCAGCTGTTGGTAAATAAAATTGAATAGGCCTAATTTTACAATTTGGATGGTGCAAAAATACTGTTGGTCTTTATTTATAGTCCAGTGCAAGT
The DNA here is from genome assembly GCA_018207615.1 of Philaenus spumarius. Lineage (NCBI taxonomy): Eukaryota > Metazoa > Arthropoda > Insecta > Hemiptera > Aphrophoridae > Philaenus > Philaenus spumarius. The sequence goes on from JAGFPH010002036.1 coordinate 74,578, forward strand.
GTAGCCTATATGTGTATTTAACAGCAAATTTGAAAAACGCAACAGACTTTAAAACCACAAGGTAAAAGAAATAAGAAAAGTGTTGCTTAAAACATAGGCTTTTTTCTGGGTACTTTCAGAACATTTCTGAACGCTTTCAAATTAAATTTGCAGACAAAATACGAGCGTTTAGGGAAAACAAGCATTGTTTTACCAAAAAGATTTAAAACGTAATCTTTGTTTTTACAACATCTACGTCTGTGTAGGGCGCTTCCTAACGAATAGTGATCACAGTTAACATTATAAATAGCACTTGAATAAATGTCTCATAACCTAAATGCTTTTAATGGTAAGGCAGTTTTAATATATATAGTAGGCTACATTATTAAAATAAATTATTTTAATTTCTAACTAGTGAAAAGATGGAACACTTTTTCGAGACTTCGGCACGTCCGGACAGAACACACGAATTTGTCAAAAACGGTTTTCCCGTACCGTACCCAAAAACATTTAAAACGATACCCCACTCTGTATTTTCTTAATTTTAACCCAAAAACGTAACCCCGACGCGGTACGACTCACGCTATAAAGCTCAAAAGCTTTTCAACTCTCCGCAATAAAATTGCGAAGATTTTGGTACCCACCAGAAGTTATCTACGACGTCTGTGAGTGCTTAATATCGTGTTTACAGGAAACGGAAGCACAAAAAATTATCGCATGATTTCAATACTTCGGCATTCTAATGCGAGCCAAAGTAAAATGATTTTGCATTTCTATAACTGGACACAAACTCTTACATGTATGTAGGCTACATACAAGGCGTCTTTAATACGCCTTGGGCTACATATACATAATATTAGCACCTATTGGTTACCACAATTGAAACAATTTAGTTAAAATAAAATATACAAATGTTGAGTGAATATAGCCTTCACGTGATATTAAAATAGTAGCATACTTTAACCTACATTTAAATAAATTTTAGTTCTTATAATTTAAATCCCCTTTAGTAAATTCTTTAATGTTGTACAACTTAAAATGAATTATTCGGGTCTTTACCTCTCTATCACATTGACAGGATGTACAGCTCAAAACCATCCACCGTTCCTACAATAATATCGACACCTTTTTGTTAAAAAAAAAATGGCGGTGTAATGTGAAACTAATTATTTTATGACATTTTTTATAAAGTTCTGTCTTAGTTTAAATGAGGTCATGAGCTCCTGAAATGTGTTTAACAAACCCTGCGTGTGTAGTAGTAAGGCCTACTAAATCTAGGATACGAGGTTCTTATGTTTGAAAAATAATACAGGACTTTACTGTCAAATATTTTTTTTAAATAACTTGGATAAGTTTTTTAAAGTTGTGTTTTTATTATAACGACCGAGAGAGAGAGAGAGAGAGGTAACTTATTGATTAAATTACGATATGAAATATGGACGTCATCAGTTGTGTAGAATATTAAATTATTTACGAGTTTTTGCTGAGTTTCTTTCAACAGGGAATACAAAATAAATATGACATATCTTATTGCTATAGGCCTAAATAAAACTACGTTTTAGTCCAGGGCATACTTTCATTCCCGCTAGTAAGTTGTTGCGATCTTACGCTATTTAAAGAGTCCCTTATAACATATTCACATGTTACCAGGCGCCAACGGTGTTTAGGCTTAACATTTATTTTCAAACAAATTTTAAAATTTAATTTTTCGCTACGGAACAGTTTATTTTATGTTGTTCGGGACTTTTTAAACAAAAAAGGTCTCTTTAAAATTGTCTCTAAAATGTATCGTTTACAACTAATGTATCGATATAGCAATTGTTTTATGTCTGGAAAAACGAAAACTGATCATTTTTAACGTAAAAAATCCATATAATTTTTCTGACCTAAAATAGGCCCTGGGTGTTATTTGTTAATGTTGTTTGCTAAAGCGTACACTGCTCAGAATATAGTAATAACAATTGATTAAACTCACGAGATATTGACACGAGCAACAATAAAGATAAGGATAAGTACAGATAGAATGAATAGTTGTTTCTATTAGGCGTTAAGGTATAGAATAGATCCATCGGTGCTTGATATTATTCTGATAAAAGAGTCGAGATAAGAGCTCGTATTTTGAAATAGGCCGTCGTAGATTATGTATTGGGTTAATCGAATTCGAAGAGAAAAATTGTTTTCTACTCGTTCTCTGAAAAAAATATTCACGTAAAAACACTTACACATAAACAAATGTCTGTCAAATTCCTTTATTCAGGATAGATCTATGATTTTGTTTAATCAAAATTGTGCTGTTACATCAGTCTGTGCCATAGAACTCTATTAATACACCTAGTCCTGTAATACACCTCGAACGCTGGGGCTGTGTTCAAGAAACGGTCTTTACCCCCACCCCTTGGTAGTCACTCACGGCCGCTTAGTGGATTTCAGCATAGTGCGCCCTGTCGTTTACACGCTTTTTTGTGCGCCTCACCAGATTCATGTAATTAGAATAAAATTTATATATTATTTATCCGCATGAACTAAGGAATCTAACAGTATAAACTTCTTGTAGTTTTGTAATTTATTTGAAAATAGATATTTCTTTCTTTGCAGCTGTTTTTAATTAATAAACACATTCACAAGTGAAACCACGTATAGCACGTAAAATGATAAAAGGAAGCTAGGTTAATACGAAAAATGAATTTAAAACCCAATTTTAAATGATATTTTGTTATAATATAAGATTAAACTGATTTAATTTCTGCATTAGGCCCACTGATGCTTTATTTTGATCCATGGATTCAGTCCGGGCTAAATCATGGTACCGTATTTTGAAAAAGCTAATATTTTTCCTAGTTGTAACTCATGTCGATCATGACCAGGGGAGGTGATCGGCTGTGAAGAAAAAATGTTGCCACCAAAGTAATGTATAGCACTGTTTACAAAATGAGGAATGTCGCAAACTTTACGCGACGTCGGCGGTGGCGATACCCAAAGCGCGCGTTTAACCTTTAAATGTGAGAAAACCAAAGACCGGATACAAAAGGTTTTAAATAAACGTTTTTAATCAACTCATTTCCAACATTTTTATCGCTTGAAGTTTGTTTCTACCTCAAAAATAAAAAAAGTTTACGCTTAGTAGCTTTTTCATGTTCCGATTTTTTTTGGCTGATTATATTTTGCATTTTTATAAATCGGTTAACTGACTGATCTGTACGTTGTTTACTCCGTTGATTATTATAAATTCTTCTAGATAATAAATTCGTAAGTTTAATTACAATCCCTGTGCGATGGAGGAGCGTGTTAATGAGTACGCGCACTAAAATATTTTGCGGCAGAAATCGCACAGTTGATGAAGTTGACCTACAAGCGGAGGGGGAAGGCCGTTTTTTGCTTCCAAACTCCACTGCGCTAGCATTCCAGGTGTATTAATAGAGTTCTATGGTCCGTACGGATAATAGAATACCCTAGATATCTGTAGATAAGCGGCTTTGTCCTGACTGACGTAGAATCAACGTAGAGTACAAACTACTTAAGATACAAATACGGAAATTTAAAAGTAGGCCTGTATTCTTATGTGGTCGTAGGCGTACACTAAGAAAGAGCGAGCGTAAAAATAGTAAAAATTAAGAGGTTCACTCCCAACTCTAACAGATAAAACAGTTCGTTAGTTGGATTTTTTGGGCTAACGAACTCGTCCGAGCGACGTAGACAACCAACATACCAAATTTGGACCAGATAGGACTAGAGTGCAAACACATACCAGGTGTCTTAAAAGCCCCCCCTATTTGTTTTTATTAATCGAAATAGACAGATTTGCTTTGGGGATTGTTAACATGACAGAAAATGGAGTTTTTTGTTGTATCGTAAATTTCAACCTCTCCCCCAAAAAAGGGGTTTTGGGGGTAAGTCGAACATTTTAAATGAGAACCCCTACTGAGTGACACCTCATTTTAAAGGCCTTGATAAAAGAAGAAGATTGGCGCAAAGTGGTGGTCTGTATGTTGATTCTATCCAACACAATGGCCAATCAAAGTTGTAATTTTTCCCCATTCAAATAACATTGAAATGTTAAAGATGATACACATCTGTAATTTTTACAAGGGTTTACCCAGTAGATCACTCAATCTAAGTCATAAAACATAGTAATTAGTATAAAAACAGTAAAGCTAAGCCCTCTGGAATTCCCAGTTACTGGACTTTTTACTATTAGGAGTCGACAAACATGCACAGTTATGAATAACAAAGCAAGGTTGTATCAACCCAAAGTCCAGTACCTTGGAATTCCAGAGGGCTTAGCTTTACTGTTTTTTTACACGATCTCATAGCCTGTTTGGTTCCCCCAGAATTGCTTAAAACGTAAAATACCGTAAAAGTACCCGGTTCAAATCCACGTGGGGGCAGTTTCCGATCCGAGGCCGCAAGATCGAGGGTGCAGACTTGCAAAGCGAGTTTTTTTGCTGCGAGCGGAACGAAGCAGCGTATGATCCGACGCTACAGGCTGAGGTACAAACAGATTATACTAACATATTTCGTACACAGAGGCAGCTATTCAGCGCCTTTATTCCAATTTTCCAGATGGTTGAAACCCTAAATCATATAAACTTAATTTTGTAATTTCGATTAATCACTTCACCGGTTCAGCTGCGTGGTCGAACTATTATAACCCTTAAACCGGTTTTCTGGACATTCCAGGTGGACTAAATCACGCTTTTGTATTGTTAACTTTAAAACAGTCCGACTACCTAATGCTAAACGTAGGCTACACGCTTCTTCTACTATTAACTTAGAGAAACTGTTTGGGCGGTAGGTCTTTGTGTTTCCCGCAGGAATTTTCCAGTCTTGATGGCACCGAAAGCTTTCCTCTGATATCGATTCGGATAACATCAGACTTGGCGCCTCGTGCTTATAGTTCGGGGGAGGTTGACCTATTTAGAGTGTATACAATGCGGCATATCTGTGCGTCCGTCGTTACGTTCCCTTAAACAATGAATGTACTAATAAAACACCAGCAGAAAATTTGTCAAGAAAATAGCGTTTCTGTCTTTTGGAATTGAGACATGAAACAAAATATTTCGGGGAAAATAAGTAAAATAGTCGAGGTTAATTTATTAAATGAAAATAAAAAGTAAATGTGTGCTGTTGTGGGACCCTCGTCAGGAACGAAGTTCATCACGCCTTTTTTTCAATTGTTTTACCAGCCTTAACGTCAACATGCCAACATAATTTTAATCTTTCAATTGCCGTTTATTATAGTTAGTTTTCTATAGGCTACAAGTGTTTACTGTTTCCATAATACGTTTAAATAATGTTATTACAATAAAGGTGTAGAATTAATTATAACATTAAAGCTAAGATGTTAAATGTCCATTCATTTTAAATACATTCAATAAACATAAAATGTTGGTTCATCAGTCTAGGCCTAACTAAAATTATTTTGTGTATGTTTAATTTATTTTACCTGTCTTAACGGCACCACACATACAATAATTTTAGGTTAGGCCTAGACTTAAAATTACTTTCAAGGCCTAACCTAAAATTATTGTATGTATGTGGCCGTTAAGGCATGTAAAATAAATTAAATATACACATAATAATTTTAGGTTAGGCCTAGACTGATGAACCAACATTTTATGTTTATTGAATGTATTTCAGCGCTTGACCATAATATCTACGCCAGACGGAACCGATCGTCTCTTAATTTAAATTGATGAACCAAAACAGATGTTTCTTGAATGTATTTACATAGCAACCAATTTGATAACGCTTTTTCGTTATTCTTATTTTATATTTGTCATTGCCATAGCAACCAATTAATACAAATTAATAGCAACTTACAACTTTTTACATTTACAGTTAGGCTACGCATTACATTTTCTATTTGTTAACTCCTACCGCAACCCGCGTTAAGGAACTTCGTTAAAATACAACTTCAAATAGATTACACAATTACACAAACATTGTTCTTTACAATTTTGAGCCAGCAGTAGGCCTACACCAAAAAAATATAATATATATTTATACTTGAAATATATTGCTTTATTATGTAAATAGTGTATAGGCCTATACAGAGTATCTTTTTTAAATGGGTCATAATTGGTACCTTGTAAACTTTAAATGACAGTAAACTTTAAATGGGAAACCTTTCCTTGTTTTTTGAGAAATTAAAAAATATGTAGTTAAAATATGTGTAAATGGCCGCCATTTTCCAATAAGGTGGTCAACTTTTAAATTTATTATGGAACACCCTATATTTATTATGATTTTGGATTTTACAAGTTATTTTAAGACTTTTTTGTTCATGGTGTTTTTTTTATGCGACTAACCGTTTAAAAGAGGGGTATAAAGTTTTTAAAACACCCAAACTGAGAGGAAGATATTTTTGTTAGCACACGTTTTGAACCAATGAAAACGCTCAACACTAATAAAGCATTGTTTAGACAAACAAATAACTTTTTTAAATCAACAATTGTTATTTTTTCCAAACCATAATGCAGAGGAATTAAGTGACAAAACTACAGATTTGTTGTCACATATGCAAAATGAAGTTGATAACAGATGTTCGATTACCTGTTCATTCTCATTGTTGCAAATTGTTGTTTATCGAAAGCAAATTTAATATCAGCTAGCTCATTCAGAATTCAGTAAAATTCAAAATCATCATAAAATATAAGATAGGCTTGTTCCATAAAAAATTCGAAAGTGTGCCTCCAATGTCCAATATAAAAAGTGAGAACTTGTAGCCTAATAATTTGCAAACAATTTGCAAAAAATGAGAATGAACAACTGATATTGAACATCTGTCATCAACTTCATTTTTCATGTGTGACAAATTTGTAGTTTTGTCTCTTAGTTCCTCTGTAAGTTATTATGGTTAAAAAAAAAGAAGAAAATTGTATTTGTTGATTATTTATTTCACTTATTCTTTCTTTGGTATTTTTATGTTTTCTAAGTTACGTTGTATTTTTAAGACGCGTCAACAATAAACAGTACAGGAAATTTCATAAAATGCGCTCAACTAAAAATTTGCGGAACTTGCCAACCAATTAAATCTTCCAATTTATTATTAGTACAGAGACACAGTGATAAAGTTTGTCGTCATGTTGACAAACTGGTTTGAAATTCCAAGAAAAAGATAGGCAGGTCTAACATTTATAGTGATTTGTTTTTTTAATAAATAGTTTGCTAGATATCAACGTTCATTAGTAGGTTATAATATTATGTGTGTTATACAATATGACATGACTAAGCTATAATAAGGAGGTCATTCTGTGGTCAGCCTTACATCGCTTATGCAGCAGAAAGTGAATGTTACTGTATAGAGAATGTCTTTATATATTCGAGCTGTAATAAGGACGAGAATCATCTTGATCCAGTATTAACTTAACAAACAAATTCGTGGAATTATCTTGCAAACATTCTACCACACTTTACCATGTTATTCAGCGGGTCAAAACTAGCAAATAATACGGTACAGTACTAGTAAGCCCCCGTGAAAAATCACAGGCAGATTAATTAAATACATATAAAAAGTTGCATAATTTTAAAACAACAGACTTTAACTATGCAGATAAGGATTTTTAACTCGGCAAATGTGTTCAATTATAAGGATTATAAAACTGTAGGCCTATTTGTTAATATTTTGTATTTGTATGCGTTTTTATATATATTTAAGAAAGATACAAATATTATATTTTAATTAATTTTTATTTCATACTGAATATTGATAGATCAAATGATGTAGAAGTTATCCTATTACTTTAAATGAGCAATTCTTGTATCTTTGTATCTGTCGCGGATCTCGAAAACGGCTCTAACGATTTTGATGAAAATTTGCATACAGGGGTTATTTGATGTCAGGAATTGAATGCGCTAGGTCTTATGTCTTCAAAAACGCGCATAAAGTTAGAAAAAAGCGCATAAAATTTAAAATCTGAACTTCTTTCACCTACAAGGCGAATAGGTACAGCTAATTTTTATACCTCCTTCAAAGTCACTAAATATTCGAATAGATACATTATAGATACAATCCAGATGTTAAAAATACTGAACGATGCTCGTTCACCCAGGTACAAACGACCCAAAGATTAGCGAGAGCCTTTAGAGAGTTTTCCAACTGCGAGCGAATCGAAGCACCCATCTGAGGCTGTAGACCGAGGCGGGTTTGGGACGCGAAGAGTCCAGGGGCAGAGCCTCTAGTTAATATTATAATGAAGAAATTAATAAATCGAAGATGTACGAATGTTTCCGAAGTTAAACGAATAGGTATCTCTTCTTTAAATTTGTATAAACGAATATTGATGATGAAAGGTTGTATTTAGATAGGCTACTGTTTATAACCTCAGAGCAAATCTTATAACGTATTATAGCATACATTAGTTCTATGACTCATATTTAAAATCTAAAATATTAAAAAATCTACTTCACAAGAAATTACAAAATAATGATTGAAGTTGTAAACATAACCCCAAAGTATGATCTACGCTGGGTTTTGTTTAAGTATATTACAGATGATGGGCAAAATCAGCTGTAATATTATGTTACTCACGTACATTATACACGCTTTTATAGGAGTTGATAACATGTGTCCTATCTTGTTAGCGAATTTCAAAAGGAAAGATGAGCTATTGCAGTGTTCCTTATGGTGAGACCTACGGTCGGGGGTAATAAATGAGCACTGACCATGGTCCCCATTGTACTTGCGTCCTCGTGGTCGGCTTCGCTTCGCTCGCAGCAGACGAACTCGCTTTTGCTCTGATCAGAAGCTGTTCCCACCGGAAATCCCCCGCGTGAATTTGAACCGGGCACTTTTACGGTATTTTACGTTTCGGTCGATTTTGGGGGAAACCAGACGGTCTATAAGTTAGTGTGAAAAAACAAAATGTCCACAATAATCTCCTATATAAATTTTTTTAGATAAAACCTCAACAAACGTTTCACTCTAGAACGTAAAATTTCAATACAAAGTTACTTTTGGTCACTTGCTTCCGGTTGTTGGATTTTTTACCATCGAATTCGTCCGAGCGACTTAGGAAACCAAAGTGTGTACCAAACCGCACGTAAAATGCGATCATTAGAATGCGAATACATTTATCTAATTAATATAACATTGATTATGACAATCAAAACGTGTTCTGGGGACCATGATTTGTGCTCATTAACAACTCCAGACCTTAGATCTCAATTTGTACCAAACCGCACGTAAAATGCGATCGTTAGAGTGCGAATACATATATATAATTTTTAATGACAATCAAAACGTTTTCTGGGGACCATGATTTGTGCTCGTTAACAACTCCCGACCTTAGATCTCACAATAGCTCATCTTTCCTATATGGCAATTTCAACAAGATAATTTTATCGGCTACACAGACCCGCACGTCACGTGTTTTTCAGAGGTATGCTCCCTGTGCAATCAAATGGAGGTGGCTATACAGATCCGACACGTCACGGCCGGAAAGTGTTTGAATGCTCTGAGAGCATACCGTGACGTGACGTGACTGATCTGTATAGCCAGGGGTTGCGTCGATCAACGGCTTGGAATCCCGCTTCTGCTTTTACCGCGTACATTCGGGAATCATCGTTGGATGTCTGAACCTTTCTTGACTATATTTTGTTGGCTCCGTAGCAGAGATAGTATTTACTGCACCGTATCAGTTTGAGGGGCGAGAGTCTGTTCAACTGCTTGTTGTGTTTCGTTCCTTCTCCTTCATTCAGTATCATAGTGTTTTGTATTTTGTTGTGCGTATCAGTCATGGATTTAGTTTAGTCATAACTTTAGTTCAAGAGTACAAAGAACTTTTTTGACCGTCTCACAATTTGTGTATGAACAATGTAAGGAGGAACTAACTACTGCTGGGAAGAAGTAGCAATACAAATAAATTCCATAGGTTAAGAAAACTATATTTAGATGTAGCACTATCAATCAATATTTTGCTTGGAAGTGACTTGACGGATGTATATGCCACCTTACCTAAAAATGATGGGAATGGACGGGATGGGACATGACACCCATGTAGGGAAGGTGACTGGTACCGTTAAACCTTCGACTACAGCAACACTTTAGATTCTAATCAAGGATGAAAGCAAAGCCAAGGCATTTTTGGTCGGTTGAACGACATCGCCTTGACAAAGAATCCCGGAAAGACGAGAGTGTAGCGAATCCGATCAGTTCTCACGTCCTGCTATCACTAGACTACGTGACAACTTACATACTATTGTTTGTTAAATTACATGTACAAGTTAAAAAAAGTACTTCAAGATATCAGTTGGTATAATAGCCTAGGTGGTAGAGGTTTCATTTAAGCGAGGGCAATAATGGTCGAGAAGTTTTTTCTCGTTGATGAATAATAACTAATTATTTGTATTAATATATATTTGTGTTCGCACTCTAATGGCTGCATTTACGTCCGTTTCGGTCCAAATTTGGTACACAAGATGGGTTTTCTAAGTAGTTTAGGCAAGTTCGTTAGCAAAAAGAAAAAATCCAAGTGGAAACACGTTTTTTTTTTTTAAATTTGTGTACCAATATATTTGCCAAGTTGGTTGCTATGGTAATGAATGTAATTGCTTTAAATAAACGTGTTTTGGTTCAGTGTAGGCCTAACCTAAAACTATGTTAAGTTTTTCATAAAAATATATACATTATATTTATTTATAATATGTAACAACAGATGTTTGAATTGAATTGTAATACAGTAAGCATTTTTCGTTGATTTTTGTTTACAGTGTTTGTTTTTAGTTTGTTAATCTAACCTACAAAAGCTGTTGGTTATGAAGAATAATAAACTGATTCTAAATTTGCTAAGTTGATTGCTATGATAATGAATGTTAATGCATTGAACAAACATGTGTTGCTAAGCTTTTGATCTGAATCAGCTGTTTTATCTGTTATAGGGCTGG